>PVKY010005180.1:0-17881 GCA_004027775.1 Bradypus variegatus
GAGCAGCTGGGCCCGGTGTGGAGACCCTGGCTGCCCCTCGGTGGGGCTGTGGGTGCCTGGTGGTGCCAATGAGGGGCTGAGAGCCTGTTTTCAGATCCCTCCAACATGGGGTGCTGGGGTCTGCTCTCCACTCCCACAGCGTGAGGGGTCCAGCCTGGGCAGGGTTGCGGCTTCTAGGGGTTGGGTGTCCTCAGCTTCCGCCCACCTGCCAGGTGGGTGCAGCCCCAGGTGCACTTCCCACGTGAGGAAACAGTCCGGGCAGGGGGTATGGGGACCCGGCCCAGAACTTACAGCCAGGGAGGGGCAGAGCTGGGATTCTAGCCCCCCACTTCCACCACCACACACTGCCTTGGGCGAGGGGCCCCCCACACTGCCCCCTCCCCACCTGTCCCTTCAGCGTCTGCAAGCAGCCGAGAGGGGTGAGGGCCGTGTCGCACGCTCAGGGCGTGTCCAGGGTGGTGACATCTGATCGGCCGCCCAGTACCCGCCGAGGCCTCTCCGGGCCCTGAATTATGCAGAGCTGGGCCGCGGTGGCAGATGGCGGCTGCGTAACCCGAGCCCGGGCAGGCCGCGGGGCAGGGACTGCGGGGGGGCACCTCTCGTCCCCCACAGCGAGCCCCTTCTGTCCCGGGAATTCCACCACAGGGACAGACAGCCTGAGCTCCAGCCATGGCGGCCCTCTGGACTCCCCCAGTGTCCTCAGGACACCCATGCTGGGGGGCCCGGGGCAGGGCTGGAGAAGTGGGGTGCCCTCTCCACAGGGTCTCACAGGGGCACCTTATGCTCAGAGCACGTGCGGGGACAGTGAGGGTGAGATGCTGTGGACGCCACCAACAGAGCTGCTCCGAGACAGGGAAGAAGGGGCGTATTGGAGATGGGGTCTCCATCCCTCCCTGCTGCCCACCACCCCCTTTCCACCCGAATTCAGGTTTAAATAACAATGATGGACGAGCCGGGGCAGAGCTCTCATGTGGGCACCCTGGGCCACGGAGCTGACAGCCCCAAATGTGGACTCAGCCACAGCCCCTGTGGTCAGCCCCTGTCATTGGCCCCCATGGTCAGCTCCTGTGGATGGCCCTGTGGTCAGCCCCTGTGGTCAAGCCCCTGTTGATGGCCCCTATGGTTGGCCCCTGTGGTCGGCTCCTGTGGACGGATCCCATGGTTGCCTCCTGTGGACGCCGCTGTGGATGCCCCCGTGATCGGCCCCTATGGTCGGCCGCCGTAGTCAGCTCCCGTGGTTGCCTCCCAGCTTTCCATGGGCTGGTGGCAGGCAGTTGGGGAACACTGGTCTGCCCAGGGTTAAACTAGAGGTCCAAAGGATGGAACCTTCCACAAGGCCAGCTTCCACCACCTGGAAAGCAGAATTTGCTGGAACAAACTGCCCAGGTAGAGGAAGAGGCCCGGGAGGGGTGATGGCCATGGTGGGAGGTGGGCAGGGTCCATAGGTAGAGGGAGACAGACCCCAGTGGATCGGGGCAGGTGCCTTCACGGGGCCGGAGGGGTGACTCCATACCCGCTTTCCCCGGAGACGCGTGGCCCTGCTGCACCGTGGGCCTGCAATGCACGCCTTCCACCAAAACCCCACGTCACGCAATCCCCGGCCAGCAGACGCTGTGGGGCACGTCCCTGGGGGTGCTGGAGGACGCCTCGACCCTCATGGGGTGGGTGGGAGATGGCAGCAGCAAGCACCTTGGCCTCCCTCCTTGGGACACGGTCTGACCGCCTCGGGCCCCAAGTCCCCTGACAGACCATCGCAAGCTTTGGAGGACAGGGCTCGGCCGATGGCCACCAGGCCCTTGTCGCTGGGCGGCATGGTCTCCAGACTCCCAGGCACCTCCTTCCTAGCCCCAGGGTGCCCCTCAGGGAGGGGAGGGCCAAAGGAGCCAGTGGGAAAGGCTGCTCATTCCAGCCAGGGATCCCCGAGTGCCCGGGTCCCCTGGGTGGGGCAGGCCGAGTGTACATCTCTTCCAACAATGATTTATTTCAGAATTAAGTGTATTACACAGAGAACGTGCCAGTTCTGTCCCGCCAACATGCGCAGGAAATATGGCTAATTAAATATATTATGCAGCGTGGCCTTGATTGTTGGAATGAATCCGTTTATTATGGTGGGAATCACGCATTGCAATTAATGTCACAGCTCTAAATCAAATGTGGGGGTGCAGACTGGGCCGGCTGGCACAGGGGGCCCGGGGGCTGTGGTGGCACCCGGAACCCAGGACCAGGAAGCAAAAGCGAGTCACAACACCCCAGCCCTTCCTCGCTGCTGCGGGGTGAACTGTGTCCCCCAAAAAAGACATGTTGAGTCCAACCCCTGCCCCAGGAACCCCACCTTGGGTAGAGAAGCCGTCTTTGGGATGATATGAGTCAAGGAGGGTCCCAGGGAGCAGGGGGGGCCCCCCAGCCAGCATGCCAGGTCCTTGGAAGACAGGGGGAGGCAGCGTGGGGCACGGGGCGGACCGTGCACAGGCCCAGGAACTGCCGGCCGCCACCTGGAGCCAGGAGAACAGCAACGAGTGGACTGTCCCCCTCGGCCGCCAGAGGGATGCGCCCAGCAGCACAGGATTTCGGACGTCTGGCCCCAGAGCCTGGAGGGGAGAGCGCCAGTCGTCCTGAGCTGCCCGGTTTGCGGTACTTGGGAGCCACCATGGGAAGCTTGGCCTTGTCCAACCCTGGGCACCTTTCCGGGCAGGGGGCCGCACTTAGCCCTTGCCCTCGACCTTGCCCATCGACTGGGCAGCCAGCAGACTCAGGACCCAAATCTGCCCCTTGCTGGAGGGCAGCTCAGCTGTCTTGTAAAATGGGGCAATGACCCCTGGGGACAGAAGGGTACTGGGCCATGTTCGGGGAGCATGGAGGATGGTTGTTACTCGGCGCCCAGCTCTGCTCTGAAGTTCCTGGTCTCAGGGTGCGGATCTTCCCATGGGAGACAGACAACTGGAATAGGTGAAGGACATACAGGGTGCTGGGATGGAGCAGGACTGGAACAAACCCAGGCTGGTGGTCCAGGAGGGCCCGCTGGTGGAGGTGAGCTTTGATCTGGTTCCTGAGGGAGAGGAAAGCAGCAGCTGTCCAAGGGCCTGGGGGAGAGGGCAAAGGCCCCGGGACAGGACCCCAGGAGCCGGGAGGTGACGAGGCGGCTTTTGTTCTTGGAGCCAGAACCCCCAGAGCTGCAGGGCTCTGTGGCTCCTCCTGGCCATCCTGGCCCCTCAGCCGCGGCCATTTGTCATGCTGACCCTCACATGGTCCGGCTCCGTCCCTTGCAGCTCAGCGACTCTGGGGCCCAGTCCCATGGCCTGGTTTGGGGGTACATAAGGGAGGGGGCCAGTCCACAGCCCCAAACGCACCCCACGGGGCCTGGTCTGGGACCGGGCAGATGCCGCCCTGTCGCCACTCTGCCTCGGGGCCGGACGGGGGCCTCGGGGGGAGGCTCAGGCCACAGGTCTCCCCACCCCACCCAGCACTCCAGCACCCAAGAACTGTCGTCTTGGGCCCTGAAGTCCCCTCCGGCCTCCTGGAGGGCCCACTCGGGGGTCTCATCAGCAGGGGGAGGAGGCTCCGCCCCGTGCCCACTGCTCCCCCAGCACCATGCCGGCACAAGTGAGCAAATGAGTGAATGCCCTAGAAAATCAAGGTGCTCCGGGAGAGGCAGCTCCCGGCAAACCCCAGCACTGGCGTCCAGGGCCTGCCATGGGGGTCTGGGAGCCCGAGTGCCTCTCCTGCATCCTGGCAGGCAGGATCCAGGGGGGCCGCAGTGGGAGAAGCCCACTTTAGTTGCTGAAGATGTGAAAGCATCTGTGGGCAGGTGTGGGCACAGAACTCCCCCCCACCTTCCCTCCCCAGGGGTGGTCTGACCTTGAGCAGCAGGGACCAAGGGCTTGGGGGTGTCCCACAGGCCAGCGTGCCCCCTCCCCGCCTCCTTACCACGGACAGCCACCCAGCCCCACCCTCCCTGGCCCCGCCATGTCCTCCAGAAGTTCTCAAGGTCGACGAGGCCTTCCAGCTGACAGGACGGCGCCCTCTGGGGGGTGTGGGGTCAGGGGCCGGGCAGGGCCCTCGGAGAGCCGAGGCCAAGAATACCCAAGCAGCTCAGGGCAGTGGGGCCCCGGGGAGGGGGCCGGGGCAGCCCAATGTCTCCCCAATTCCGTTTTAATTTTGTTTCCCTGATGAAAACGGCAGGATCAATCTGGCTGACCATTTAGCAAGGCGCCCCGATTTGCATGCTTAAAAGCTGCCGCAGGAGGGGGGCGGGAGGCAGCCCTTCAGCCTGATTGAAGCTGAGGCTCGTTTTGGCGAAAGGGAATTTAATTCCCAAGGAATAGATTGGCTCCGAGGAGCCCCGGGCAACGTGTCTCCAGGAGGCGAGACAGGCCTGCTCCGTGCAGCTTCCTTTTGGCGTCTGGTTTTAACCCGAGTTGTTACTGATTTTTACACGCTCAAGGTTTCCCAGCCTTTTTGAGAAAGGGATTAGTCCCCACGAAAGGTGCAAATGGCTCACCCTGGGCTCCCCGTCTCTCCGGGAACCTGGAGGTGGAAGCTGGGGGCTCCCTCATTCAGCCAGGGGCTCCCAGCGCCCTCCGTCACCCACGTGCCATGGGTGGGGCCTGGTCCCTAGGTAATGGGAGAGGGGGTGTGGGTGCTGGGGAGCACCGCCCTCCCCTCTTGGGGTGCCTGCAGGCCCCCTGCGACTGAAGCCGCCGCAGTTCTCAGCAGCTTCCAGGGCCAGGGGTCTTGCCTTGGGGCAGTAGGGGACAGGGCTGTCCCAGGGTTCCTGGGCAGGTTGCCTGCTGAGGCTGCCCTTCCTGGGCAGGACAGTGGTGGCCATCTCCTGAGATGCCCCTGGGTAGGGGGTCACTGGTGCAGCCCCAAAGGCAGCGCTGGGGGCTGGGAGCCTCCTCTGGGGGAACACCCTGGCCCCTTACTCTGGTCACCGTCACCTCAGTCCCCTGCAGAGACCAACATCCTGTGACAGTGAGGGGACTCGCTCCAGCCCATGCTCAGCACAGTAGACTTGCACTTTGTTCCTGGTCATGGAGGAGGCTACACAACATCTTCCTCCTCCTCCTGGATCAGAGTTCTACCTGGGCAATCATGGCTCAGGCTGTGACAGAGATCAGGGCTCTGTCTATGGCCAGGATCAGGCCTCAGGCTATGACAAGGATCAGGCCTCTGGCTGTGACAAGGATCAAGGCTCAGTCTATGATGAGACTCAGGTCTTAGGCTGTGACAGGGATCAGGGCTCAGTCTATGATAGGGTTTAGGTCTCAGGCTGTGATGGGAATCAGGGCTCAGTCTATGATGAGGCTCAGGGCTCAGTCTATGTTGGGGTCCCGGGCTCAGTCTATGATAGGGCTCAGGTCTCAGGCTGTGATGGGGCTCAGGACTGAGGCTGTGACAGGGATCAGGGCTCAGTCTATGATGGGAATCAGGGCAGAGTCTATATGGAGATCAGGGCTCAGTCCACGATGAGGCTCAGAGCTCAGTCAGTGATGGGGCTCAGGGCCCAGTCTTTGACAGGGATCTGGCCTCAGTCTCTGGCTGGATCAGGCAGGCCTGGTCTGAAGGGCCGATGGAGCAGAGGATGGATGAGCAGACAAGGTGGTGGGAGGTCTGAGGAGTGAGGGAAGCTGAGAGGAGAGTGTGGTTGGGAGGTGTTGGGGGGCAGGGGAGGGGCAGGGGAGGGGGCAGGGAGTAGGCCTGGCACCTCCACCAGGACCTGCGTGTGGGCCACAGGGGCAGGAAGTCCCAGCCAGGACGTGGGGTCCACGCCCCTCTCCCCAGCCTCACCCTGGCCCCTGACAGTGGAGCCGTCCCAGCCCTGCAGCCCTCCCAGGCCAGGCCAGAGGCCTCCCCCAACCCCTGCTCCCACCGTGTTGTCTCTGCCACCGCCTGAGGCCCCCTTTGGGACGCAGCAGCTCCAAGAGCTCTGAAGACCCCCCGGACCAAGACTTGGCGGTGTCTGGCTCAACAGTAGCCGTCCCCCAGGCTGTGTGCTGAAGCCGGGGCCACAGTGGGGCCCAGAGGTGTTGGGGAGGAGGGCCACACAGTCAGGGCACAGGCTGGCCTGGAGGGGAAACTGAGGCCCAACATGAGCTTGCCCAATATCCTGAAGTCGCACCCTGCAGCCAGGCCGGGCTGGGGTGGCGGGCTGGGCTTCCTTACCCAGCAGTGAGGCCCCCAGGCATGGAACAGACCCTGGGATGCCCCGTCCTGCCCTCAGGGCCGGCAGCGCCCTCTCTGCTCCACGCACAGGCCCCTTGGGGGGGGGGCACAGGGCAGGGGCAGTAGAAGGGACCACCCAGCGCGGCCAGTGGCCAGCTTCGGGACCTAACCTCGCCCAGCAGGTGGCACGTCTGTAAAACAGGCACCACCCCAGTCCCCTTTGTTGGGGGTCAGTGGGCTGGGGCAGCTTCCCGAGAGCAGAGCCCAGTCCACAGGGGGCCATGGTCCAGCTTTCCTGATCACAGCTATGGGTCAGGGCTCCATTGTCACACCTGTTAGAGCAGGAACCCAGTTTAGGAACGCTGCCTTCGGGGGTGTCCTGGGACCAGCAGCCTGGGACAAGAAGGGAGCCACGGCCGGTCCCGCCCCTCCTGCCCCGACCCCGGGTGTGGGAAGTGCTCTCTGAGAGGGCCTGGCAGGGGGCATGGGGAACGGGGCCAGGTGCCATCTGGACCCTTGAATAGAAACCCCTCCTCAGGGCAGGGGGACTCAGAAGGAAAACTGAGAGCTCCCTGGGATGAGGTCGCTCGTGGAGGGCGGAGGGGGACAGATCTGAGCTGCGTCTTGGACCTCGTGACCCTGCACGGCCTTTGTTGCTGGGCCCTGGAGCCGGCCCCCCATGGGGCCAGGACTCCACACCCGGAAGGGCTGGGCACACGGTGTGGACCGCCACACGGCCAGCCCCTGGGGGGACCCTGCAGTCCAGAGCTCCTGGGCGCCGGCCTCGTCCTCCCTGCCCGAGGAGCCCCTGGGAAACAGAGTGCGGGAACGGCATTGCACAGAATCCTCGGCAGCCCCTCGGAGTGGCCGGGGGAGCGTGATCAGGGACACGGGCAAAGCCTCGGGCCAACTGTGCAGCCACAAAGGAGAAAAGCGGCCACAAAGCCACAGGCAGAGTGCGCTCAAGCGGCTTAAGGACGAGTGTCTGAGAAGGGAGTGGAAGCAGGCAGGCCGGCCAAGCGGCCTCCCGGGGCTCGGCGACAGTGGAGTTGTGTTTATTTTGTTTCCTCACACTTTTCTGTATTTTACAAATTTGGGACACTGAGCAAGTCTGACTTTGATACTCAAGGGAGACGTGGAAAATTGAAATGCAGGAGCTGCAGCCTAGCTGTTCTCAAACAGACTTAGGGGTACACGAGACCAGCACCCCACTCCAGAGGCACGCCCCAGAGGGCAGGAGACCTGCCCCCCCCACATGAAGGCTCACAGCAGCTCATTAGCAGATGAACAAGGTCAACAGCACATGGTACAAACACGCAAAGGAATATTACTCGGCCGTGAAGAGGGTTGAGCTCCGAGGCCGTGACAGGGTGACCCTCACATCACCGTCCTGAGGGAAAGCGGCCAGACGCCGAAGCCCCCACACGATGAGCCCATTGCTACCAAGTGGTCGGAGTGGGCAAATCTGCAGACTGAACGGAGATTAGCTGCGGTCCAGGGCGCAGGGGTCAGACGGGAAATGGGGGGTGATGGCTGAAGGGCACGGGGTTTCTTTGGGAGGGATGAGAGTGTTCTAAAATCGACTACAGCGAGAGTGGGACGACTCTGCGACTATACCAAAAACCATGGGATTGTGCCTTTTAAGGGGTGCATCGTATGCTCAGGGCGTTGCATCTCAAGAAGGCTGTTCAGGGAGAGAAGCAGCAGCCCCGGCCGACAGCAGACCCCACAATCTCCTGGTCCAGCCCCCAGGCGCGGCGCCCCATCCCCGGCACCCCTGCACCGAGACCCCGGGGAGCGGCGGCTGTAATCAGGGCCGCTGACAGGTTGAAAGGCCAGATTAAAAGCGCCGAGGGGACCTCCGGGGGTCGCAGTCAATAAATCTCGCTGGCCGCCGCGCCCCCCCTCACTCTGTTGAGCAATCTGTCCGGCTGCCTTTTACCAGCCCAGCTGCCCCCCATTACCTCTGGAGAAGGGCCACAAATCACCCTGACAGACCAATCAACAGGCCAGGAAATTTTTATACACCCTGCCTCTCGGAGGATGATTCACCCTCGGCAGCGCAGCAGAATAAATCTCTTCAAAAACTTTTCCCCCCACACCCGCCTCTCCTGGGGCTCCCGAGCAGGGGTGGCCTCTCTGCCCCCTTGCTGGGGTCCGTCCCCACCAGCTTCCCTTCTTGCTGGGCTGCGACTCTGTGCCTTTGTCCCCGCAGCCCCCGGGACCATGGTGGGTGGGGGGGCTGGTATTCCTCCCGGCCCAGGCACCCACTGTGGACCACGCATAACCAGGCCCCCACCCTGGGCAGACGCTGCTGGCCCTCAGCCCACGGCCTTGTGGTATCGGGGCCCCCGGCAGGATCGGGGACACCTCGTTTCCACAGGAAGAAAGCCAGCTTGGTAAAATAATTCATAGGAAACTTAAAACACTCAGACACCGAGAAATTGCAGTTGGGGAGATATGATGGATTGTGGCTTGAGAGAAGGCGACTTCCACGGGCACAATTGATCCCTCGGAAAATGTTTTTGTCTGCCGTGAAAAATGGGCAATACCTCGCCAGAGCTCAAGAGCTATAATCCCGAAAATAATTTGCTTTTGATTTCCGCTTAGTCTCCGCTGCTTTTCACCCCCTCACCCCATTCCAGGGGTCCTCAGGCCTGCCGGAGCCGGGAAAGCGTCCCTCGTGCAGGTGGCCGCGGGAGAGGGACGTCCCAGGCCGGTGGCCCGTGGGGGCTGCCCGCCACCTGAATCGGGAGTCTACTTAGAGACGGCTTGCTCCCTTCTGGGGAATTTTAAACAGTGTCCAAGCGAAACGCCTCAATATTACCACCCAGGAGAGCGTGCAGAAACTGCACAGTCTTTCCCCACACGGGGCATCCTGGGCCATGTTTCGGTTGTTGATTAAGATCAGCCTGTCACAAGTAGAGAGGGAGGGCCACCCCAAACCCTCGCTCTGCAGGTGAGGAAACCGAGGCCAGAGAGGTTGGCCAGGCAGGGACAGAAGTGTAGGTAAGCCAGGAGGGAGGGGCCTTGGCAGAAGACCCAGGTGCCAGCCCAGGACTCCATCCCTGTGGAGAGCTGCCGAGGGACGGGGCTAGAGAACGGCAGACACCCAGGGCCTCCAGGCCCACAGAGTCGGGGTCCCAGGGCTAGGGTGGGACTCACCTGTGGCACTCTCCAGGTAAGGCCGGTGCAGGTGAGGGAAGCTCTGCCCCTGGAACTGCCATGTCTGGTGCATTCTGGGGACATGCCACCCCTTCGATGAACTAATGAATGAACATGCCCTGGGGACACACTAACGTCTTCCCGGAGATGCCACTGAATCCCACCTGCTAGAACTTTCTGCCCTCTCAGGTTTGCTGCCAACGAGGCCAATGTTGGGCGGACAGGTTCACGGGGTCCAGGGGGTCCTGCCGGGCAGAGCCCAAGAATTGCTGCGAGGCCCTGGGGCCGGTGGAGTTGTGAGTGAAGGCAGCTGGCATCGGGTCTCCAGAGAGGTGGCCCCGTGGCCTTGCTCCTGAGCAGCTGCCACGTTTTGCCAAAGAAAGGGAGTGGCTGCCCATGGAACAGGCCCTGACAGAGGGGTGCTGAGCTGAAGTTTCCAGAAGGAGGGGACCAGACATGAGTTATCACTGAGTCGCCAGGAGACCTGGTGGCCATCCCTCTCTGGGCCCATCCCCTGCACGACACTGTCTCCCCAGCACCATCGTCTTGTGGGCCTTGGTCAGCCAGTACGGGGGAGAAGGAGGAGCCAGTGCAGCTCGTGACCTGTAGAGACCGCGGCCTTGGGCTCTCTGGCTGACCCCTGGGCCCCATGTCCCTATAGGAGGAAACATGGCCAGTCCCTGCCCAGGGCTGTTCACTTTGGGGAAAGGTTTGTCTCTGCTGACAAAGGTGTGGATCAGCTTATTTCCCTTTTTGCCACTGCAGCCAGGAAGCAGAGCCACCTGCCTGGCCCATCGGCTCTGGAGCAGACAGGCCTCCACAGTGTCTGCACCCACTACCAACACGCCCTGCACTGGCTCAACACCTAACGTGGTCTCAGAGCCTTCTAGAAAGAGGTGACTCTAAACCCTCCAAAGCTGTTCACCCAGCCAGCCTGGGTGCCAGCCACATCTGACCCTCAAGCCCGGTGAAAGCTTCCCAGTGCCTCTGGTCATCTCCAGCAAGCGGCAAAGTTGTCCCCTGGGCTGCAAGCACCCAAAGGGAGGGGCTGGTCTATCCCAGCCGTCGGCACAGTGCCTGGCACCAGTAGGTATGGGGTTTGCTGAGTGATTGATCAATTGATTGATTGACTAATGTGCAATTTCCTTGAACCCTTTTCCCAGTGCACTCCACGGGCCCCAGCAGCAGGCAGACTGAGCCTGCCCCGGGGTACACACGAGGGGGGCAGAGGGACCCCCCTCTCCCCCCCATTCACCTGGGGAGAGTCATGCTCGCCCATAGCCCCGACCAGGAGGTTGTAAACTGCTGGGGGCCCCGCCCCATTCGGGACAGGCCTGGCTCTGCAGTGGGATGTCCCCAACCTGGACATATTTCAAAGAGATGTTTTCATGCGTGGGGCGGGCCTCACGGGGGGCAGCCACCGGCGAGGGACCCGGCCACCCCGCAGCAGGCCCAGCCAGTGCTCTGCGTGTCCTGCTCCTCAGACAATTGATGGATTCTGCAGCGCTCCCTCGGCAGTAGATCACCCCACAGCCATGGCTCCCAGTCCCTCCTGCCTGCCTTTAATATTCCATAGCTGATGGGCGGAAATGGGAAGGCTCTCTCGAAAAGACTGATTCGCGGCTTGGCTGAGGTCATCCATCACCGTTATTTTTAGATGTCAGCTTGGAAGGCGAAGGGGGAAGCTCAGGGAGCGGAATCAGTGGAGGGAAAATGGGGAGCTGGGCCCAGGTGACCCCAGTGCTCCCACCCCCAGCCTCCCATGTGTGCCACGGGCTCCCGTCTGTACTCCACGGATCTGGTGGGCAGAGGGCACGGGCTTCCAGGAAAAGCACTGAGTTCTCCCGTGTCCTCCTCGGGAGAGGCTGGGTGTTCCCAGGGCCCGAATCTGAGCATGGGGATCAGGGGGTCGAGAGGACAAAAATGTCAAATCTTTTGTGGGGAGCGAGCCTCCAGCTGGAGCTGGCGGCTGCCCCAGGACAGGCTCCCCGTTCCCCTGAGCGGCCCCCACACAGTCAGGCTCCCAAGGACGCCACGTCTGGGAAAGCCCTGGTGATTCTGTGCACAGCCGTGTCGAAGCCCGCGGCCCTGAGAGAACTGTCAGCCTCTGACGGCTCCATTTATACCAAACACTGACCAGGGGCCAGGGGCCCAGGCCCGGGGGACATGGACAGAGGACCAGGGCCGGGAGGCAGTGGCCAGGCTGCTGCAGGCCCAGTGTCCCGCTCTGACGTCCCCCGGCAAAGGGCCTCGGCCACCTCGACCACGTAGGGAGCGCACAGTGTGGCCGCACTGATGGCTGGGCAGGACGTCCCAGCCCTGCTTGCCTGTGGATTGGACCCCGGGCCTCGGCAGGGCCCGCTGTCCCCTCTGGGTCCTGCAGGGCAGGCAGGAGGCTGAGGAGGGTCTACAGCCAGGCCGGGGTGCAACATGGGCAGCTTTCAGTTTGCAGCAGACACACTGCCTCACCGAGCAGCTTCCCCTGGGAGTGACGCACGCGGGGCCGAGGCCCAGGGCCTAGAGCCTGGGGCCAGCCCTGAGGACCTGCCTTCTCCCTCCATCGCCCGGAGCAGGGGCAGCAGGCGGGGGCGGGAGGAGGGCAGCCGGGGCTGATTGTATCAGACAGAGCATCATCGATCCAGCTCTGGTTTATCCCCAGTGTCTAATTTCAATAAACAGCAGTTTGGAAGAATTAGCAGGGGACTCCGGAGCCCTCCCCTCCCCCTTCTTCCTCTCCCTTGTCTTCCTTTGGATTTGTCAGGGATGGAAGATTTATGAGGATTCGAGTAAGATTCTAATTTGTTCCTGAGACGGCAGGATTGGTGTGTGGCGGGCATGGCGGAGCCCTTGTTATTTAAATGCCCTTACAAGGGGACACGGCCCTGCCAAGCCCGTGGGGGGCTGCTGGCGAGGGGTCCCGGGCTGGAGCTGCGCTGTTCAGCCACTGCTGTGCTCTTCCAAGGTGCTCGGCAGGGGCGATGGGGAGGTGTCAGCAAACCCCCGGGGGCCTGGCTAACCCTGGGAGGGAACTGGGGTGGGAGCGGTAGCCCAGGGGGCCAGAGGGCACTTCCGGGCCAGCCTGAGCCTCAACCCCTCATCTGCAAGACTGGGGGAGAAGACAGGCATGAGTGTGAGTATGCAAGTGCGTGAGCGTGAGTGCATGTGAGAGCGTGAGCTTGCATGCATGCAGGTATGAGAGTGTGAGTAAACAAGCCAGTATGTGTGCACGTGAGCACACATGTGAGTGTGTGAGTGTGTGAGTGTGAGTGTGTACATGTGTGTGAGTGAACACGAGTGTGAGTGCACGTGTGAGTGTGTGAGCATGAGTGAACAAGAGTGTGAGTGCATGTGTGAGTGTGATTGTGGGTGAGAGTGTTAGCGGGTGTGTGAGAATGAGTGCATGTGTGTGTCTGTGCCTGTATGACTGTGTGTGCGCATGAGTGTGAGGATGTGGGAGTGTGTGAGTGTGAGTGACAAGAGTGTGTGTGCACGTGTGAGTGTGAGCGTGAGTGTGAGTGTGCATGTGTGAGCATGAGTGAATGAGAGTGTGAGTGCATGTGTGAGTGTGAGTGTGAGTGTATGCATGTGTGAGCATGAGTGAATGAGAGTGTGAGTGCATGTGTGAGTGTGTGCATGTGTGAGCATGAGTGACAAGAGTGTGAGTGCATGTGTGAGTGTGATTGTGGGTGAGAGTGTTAGCAGGTGTGAGTGCGTGAGAATGTGTGCATGTGTGTCTGTGCCTGTGAGTATGTCTGTGTGTGCACAGGAGTGTGAGGATATGGGAGTGCGTGAGTGTGTGGGTATGTGTGCGCGCATGCTGCATGATGAGCATAGCACAGTTTTATTTCATGTTTTATCCATCATAATACACGTTTCCCAAGTTATTCACTACTCTTTTTAAACAACAGTTTTTTTAATGGTTGCAAGAAAGTCAATGGATTGTAGCACAGAACCTATTGTTTCCCTGTCATTTAGACATTCGTGGGACACTACTGCTTTGCCATTATAAATAATGCTGCTAACACTGGCCATTTGGGTTCCGTCCGGCAGCCCCTGCTGGCTCTCTCCGCCCCTGCCCTCTCTCCCCAGCGTCCCCAGGGTCCCCCACACCCCACAGGCTCCACTTGGAGAGGCCAGCCCTGGCCCCACCTTCCTTCCCCGTTCCCCGCGGCCCCTGCATCTATATCGTTTTCTTCACAGCATTTCCTGGCTACCGTTTGTCTCACGCCCAGAACGTGAGCTCTTGGGGTGGGGGAGCAAGCCCGGGTTTGTTACTTGCTCCATCTCCATCGCCAGGAACGAAGCCTGGCACACTGTGCCTGCTTGATACATTTTAAACCCAACCCGACAACCTTTGCCTTCTAGTCAAGGGTGTAGACCATTTATGTTTAATGTACTTACTCATATCCCTTGCTCTATGGTTTCTATGTCTTCCCTATGTACTTTGCTCCTTTCTCCCCACTTTCTGTCTTCCTTTGGATTAATTGAGTGTCTTTTATGATTCCATTTTATCTTCTTTGTCAGCTCATTAGCTATAATTCTTTATTTTGTGTTTTTAGTGGTTGCTTTAGGGATTACACACCAAGTTATCACAATCTACCTTCAGGTGATACTACACTGCTTCATGTCATTGTAAGAACCTTACCATAGTCAAATGCTACTTCTCTTTCAGTCTTTGGGCTGTTTTCCTCATGCAACTACATATTATAAATCCTGAATACACTATAATTTATATGTGTGTGTAGTTTTATGGTGGTAATATACACACAACACAAAATTTCCCTTTTTAACCATTTTTGTATGTAAAATTCACTGATCCCAATTACATTTACATTATTGTGCTACCATCAACAGTATTGATTATCAAAACCCTTTTGTCGTTCTAAACGGAGCCTCTGTCTCCATTAAGCTCGAACTCCCCAGCCCTGGTACCCTGTGATCTACTTTTTGCCTCTTCTTATTCCTTGGTCCACTGGTGTACACTTAGGTTGTTCCCACCTTTTGGTATTGTGAAGCACGCTGCTGTGGACATCAGTGCACAAATACTTATTTGAGTCTCTGTTGTCAGTTCTTTCAAGAATATAACTAGAAGTTACATCACCAGATCGTGTAGTAATTCTATGTTTAACTTTCTGAGGAACCGTCAAATGTTTTCCATCTTACATTCCCAGCAACAAAGTGCAAGGATTCCAATTTCTCCACATCTTCGCCAACACTTGTTATTTGCCATCTTTTAAAATAATTGCCATCCTAGTGGTTGTGAAGTAGTATCTCATGGTTTTGATTGGCCCTTCCATAATGGCTAATAATGTTGAGCATCTTTTCATACGTTTATTGTTCATTTGCATACCTTATTAGGAGAAAGGTCTATCAAGTCCTTTGCTAATTTTTAATTGGGTTGTTTCTTTTTGTTGTTGAGTTGTACGAGTTCTTTATATATTCTGGACATTAAACCTTTATCTACTATACGGTTTCCAAATATTTTCTCCCATAGTATTGGCTGTCTTTTCACTTTCTTGATAATGTCCTTTGATGCACAAAGGTTTTTAATTTAATGAATTAAATCCAATTTAATTCATTCAAATTCAAATTTAATTTGATGAAAAATATCCAATTTATCTCTTTTTTTTTTTTCTCCTTGGATTGCTTGTGCTTTTGGTGTAAAGTCTAAAAATCCACTGCTTACTACAAGGTCCTGAAAGCTTTCCTATATGTTTTCTACTAGAAATTTTATATTTTAGTTCTTCTACTTAGGTAGTTGCATTTTGAGTTAATTTTTGTATATGGTGTGCAGTAAGGGTCCACTTACATTATTTTGCATGTGGATTTCCAGTTGTCCCAGCACCATTTGTTGAAGAGATATTCTTTCCCCGTTGAGAGTAATTGGCACCCTTGTCAAAATCAATTGATCATAGATATATATGGGTTTATCTCTGAACTCTCAATTCTATCCTATTGGTTTATTGGTCCATCCTTATACCAGTACTACACTTTTGATTACTGTAATAAGGAAGTATAAGATTTGTTATAAGGTTTGATGTCAGGAAGCGTGAGTCCTCTAACTTTGTTCTTTTCAAGATAGTTTTGGATATTTGGGATCCCTTGCCATTCCATATGAATTTAACAATTGGCTCTTCCATTTTTGCAAAAAAAAGTCTACTGGAATTTTGATTGGGATTGTGTTGGATCTGCAAACTGCATTGGGTAGCATTAATATCTTAACAATATTAAGTTTTCCAATCCATGAACATGGATGTTGTGCCAGTTTGGATTTATTATATCACCCGAAACATCATGTTCTTTGATGCAGTCTTGTGGGGGCAGACATATTAGGGTTGATTGGATTGGAATTCTTTGATTATTTCCATGGAGATGTGACTCAATCTGATTAACTGTGAATGAAAGGTTTTGATTGGATAATTTCCATGGGAAACCAAATAAACCCCCTTTTATAAAAGCCAATCAGTTTCTGGTGTTTTGGAAAATGGCAGCATTAGCAAACCGGAACAGATGTCTTTCCACTTATTTAGTTCTTAGTTACTTTCTTTCAGCACTGCTTTGTAGTTTGCAGTGGACAAGTATTTTACATTCTTGGTTAAATTTTTCCTATATATTTTATTTATTCTTTTTGATGTTATTGTAAATGGAATTGTTTCCTTTGTCCTTTTTGGATAAGAGTCACTTATTTTTAAGATTTTTTAAATTAAAAAATGTATTTTGCCTTTTACCCATATGGTTACCATTTCCAGTGCTCTTTGCTTTGCATACGTCTACATTTTCAACTGGTATAATTTTCCTTTTTCCTAAAGGATTTCCTTTAACAATTGTCATAGTGCAGGAGTGCTGACAATTTCTTTCTGCTTTTGTATGTCTGAAAAGACTTCATTTCATTTCATTTTTGAAAGATATTTTTCCTGATTGTTTTCTCTGGTGACATGCTATTCTTTTCCTTTCAGTTCTCAAAAGATGTTGCCCAACTGTCTTCTGGCTTGCATGGTTTCTGACCTGAAATCTGCTGTCATTCTTTGTTCCTCTACATGTAGTATGACCTATTCTGGCTCTTCTGAAGATGTTACTCTGTTGCTGGATTTAAGAAATGTACTTATGCTGTGGCTTGGCGTAGTCTTCTTCTTTCTCTTGCTTGGGGTTTGCTGAGCTTCTTGGATTGGTGGGTTATAGTTTTCCTCAAATTTGGAAAATTTTTGGCCATTGTGCTGGTTTGAAGCTGTTACGTAACCCAGTAAAGGCCATGTTCTTTCAATTCATCCATGTGGGTGCAAACCTATTGTTGGTGGGACCTTTTGATTAGGTTGTTTAAATCGAGATGTGATGAACCCAGTTCAAGGTGGGTCTTAATCTTTTACTGGAGTCCTTTATGAGAGGATAAAGGACAGAAAAAAGCCAGAGAGCTCAGAGAAACACCAAGAGAGCTTGGTGAGGAGAGTCCCAGGAGAAGCAAGCAAAGACCCACAGAAACTGAAAGAGCCAGAATCTGAGAGCAACGAAACCCAAGCGAAGGACCAGCAGAATCCAGCCATGTGCCTTCCCATGTGACAGAGGAACCCCAGATGCCAGCAGCCTTTCTTCAGAGAAAGTGTCATCCTATTGATGCCTTAATTGGGATGTTTTCACAGCCTTAGAACTGTTAATTTGTAAATCCTCAATGTGAAAAGCAACCCATTTCTGGTATATTGCATTCTGGCAGCTTTAGCAAACTGAAATAGCCATCATTTCTTCATGTACTTTTTCTGTTCCCCCTTCTCTCCTCTCTCCTTCAAGGGCTCCAGTTACATATATAGTAGGCCAGTTGACGTTATTCCATTTTTTTCCAGTTTTTTTTTCTCTCTGTGTGTCACATTTGTGATAGTTTCTACTGCTACGTCTTCACATTCACTGACCTTTTTCTTCTTTAGTATCTACTCTGCTGTCAATCCCACCCAGTATAATTTTTTTCTAGAAATTTGGCTTGGGACTTTTTTTATATTTTCCATGTCTCTCTTTAGCATACTCAGTCTTTCCTCTACCTTCTTGAACATGTGCAATGTTACTATATTAATTTTTTTAAGGTCTGTGCCAGTTTGAATGTATTGTGTCCCCCAAATGCCATTGTCTTTGATGTAATCTTGTGTGGGCAGACATTATCAGTTTTGATTAGATTTCTTTGAGTGTTTCTTTGGAGATGTACCCCACCCAGCTGTGGATGATGACCCTGATTGGATAATTTCCATGGAGTGTTGGCCCACCCATTGGGTGGGCCTTGATCAGTGGAGTGATATAAATGAGGTGACGGGCAGAGAACTGAGTGCAGCTGTGAGTGATATATTTGAAGAGGAGCTACAGACAAGAGAGGAACGACCTGGGAGAAAGCCGTTTTGAAACCAGAACTTGGAGCAGACACCAGCCACGTGCCTTCCCAGCTAACAGAGGTTTCCCGGACACCACTGGCCATCCTCCAGTGAAGGTACCCGATTGCTGATGTGTTACCTTGGACACTTTATGGCCTTAAGACTGTAACTGTGTAACCAAATAAACCCCCTTTATAAAAACCAACCCA
>PVKY010005181.1:0-17901 GCA_004027775.1 Bradypus variegatus
TTCAGAAATGCTCCATCTTCTTCCCCAACTAACACCACATTGAGGGTTACTGATTTTTCTGCTCCAAGGATGTTGTGCTCATTGGCACTGATTTCAGCAGAAACCATTCTTTTGTATATTTCAAACTCGTGGGAGGCCGCCGTAACCCTGACTTTCTTTCTGTGTTTGCCACCAACTATCAAAGCTAATAAAAGTCCCTTGTAAGAGCCCCAGAGCCCAGGAACCGCTGGACTTCAAGGACTTCCTTAAACAAGGTCACTTTGCCCTGAAAAGCAAATGTTACCTGGCATGAGTTTATATGGTATTAGTATTCCTATCAGCATTGCCCACATTTGCCTGATTCTGGAGCTGGGATGCTCAGGGTGTATCTCTGGACTGTCGGCACGAAAGAGAAAAATCGCTCTGCAGGAAGGTCTCAGGTATCCCCAGCGGCTGCTCTCTGGCGCCACCTAACGGCTGAAGGTTGAAAATGCTGACGATGGAGACACAGGAAAAGTTGGAAAGGACTGGGGGACAGTGAAGTGAATGGAGGGCGAAGGAGGTCTCCCCGAAAGAGCCGGGGGAGTTTGTTTCCTGCTTTTTAAGCTTCAAGAGGATATGCTGCCAGATAACTGCTGCCTTGACCTACCCTGCTTGCAGCCGTTTTCTCTCTTTCAGCCACTGCTGGTGGAAACACAAAATATTATCACTCAAGGGAAATAGTTTCAAAATTACCTGTGCCTTTGCCCTTTGACCTGGTAATCCAGGAAACTATGCCAAAGCACTGTGGCAAAAATATGAAACGAGGTACATGCAGGCTATGTACTGTAGCATTACTTCTTTTAATTTGTTATCAATTATAATTGATATAATTTGTTGAAACAACTCCAACGTCCATCAATAAGGGACTGGTGAAATGGACATTTATTTTGCAAAGAGGCAACTGCCAGAAGATTGCTGAGGATGGGATCTTTTCAATAGTTTCATTCATTTGTTCACGTACCTCATAAACATTTACCAAGCAGCATTCTGCTGGACAAGGATGCTCAGTGGGCGTGGGGGGCAGGTGGGGGCTGATGCCACATCCCTGATGTGAAGCTGTGAATAGATCGAATAGTTTAGGCTATGCAGCAGTGAAAAAGATCCCTTAACCCCCGTGGCTCAGAGACGAGGAAGTTGATTTGTTGCTCGCACCATAGCTAGCTGTGCTGTATGTATTTTTGATCCTGGGCGGTAAGCTGAAGGGGCAACCTCCATCTGGGGAGCAGCTGGTTATTGTGGCAGAGAGGACGTGAGAATCGTGAGCTCTGAGCTGATGGTTAAAATTTCTTCTACCCACACTTCATTGCTCAAAGCTGTGCTTGAGTTCCCCGGCGTGACAATGCATATTGTCCTCAGGAAGGAGCATCAAATATTTATGAATAATAAGAGCCCATTATAAATAAAAACAAAAAGGCTCTATAGACGGCTGCTTAGTGATCTCCAGGACACATGAAGTTAGAAGAACAAAGTGCAGTGCAGTTTATGGGGCAGGCTACCTTTCCTGTGCTTTTAAAAAGAAATAATGGAAGGATAAACGTGTGAGTTGGGACATTAAAAGAAGTGGGACTTCTCTGAATGGAACTTGCTATGTAGTGTTGACTTTTGTACAATGTAATATTCTTTGTTGCTAAAGAATAAATAAAAAAAGTGTTAACAGCACTTAAATATATATCTGAATGTGGTTAAAAGGAGAAATGTTAGGTTGTATATATGGTACTAGAATAAAATCTTTTTTTACGTATCCATGGACCTGCACAACCCAGTGAACCCTACATTAAATCATGGGCTACAGTTAATAGTACACTTATAAAAATGTGCTTTCATCAGTTTTAGTAACTGTTCCTCACCAATGCAAGTTGTTCTTGAAGGGTGGTATATGGAAATCCTGTAATTTTTGCATGATTGTTCTATAAACCTACAACTACTCTAATTAAAAAAAGTTTTCAATCAAAGTAACCTAATGTGATTATTCATTCATTCCATCATTTGTATTTTTTTAACCTTCTTATTGTAAAATAAGCATAAATAAAATTGCATAAAAATCGATCAACCAAAAATGGAAATGATTTTATGTCAAGAATATCAAGTTGATGGTACAACTTTAAAGAGAATAGGATTACTTTGAGTGACTTTTAACTCTATAATTTTGATTGATAATCTTTGTGGGATGTATTCTAAGAACAAAAAGTAGCACAAAGAAATCTTAGGCTTTATTTGGTAGTCTTACTATAATGATATTGTTACGTGAAACTATTATATGTATATTTTAAGATTAAACAAATATGTAATTGAGTTCATGTCATCAGAAGCCAAGTTTTTCAGCACAAGAAAAGACACACAGTTATAAACTCTGTAGAGGTTATGTAAAAACTCTACAATCGCTCATTTGAATTTAAATATCTATATAAACTGGGGATTTTTGTTCCTCTTAAAATATATATTTTTTAGCTTTGTTGGTTTAAAAGCAATGGCGAGTTGATAGAAATGAACACCTTTTTTTATTATTTGGCTATCAAAACACCATTTGCCACTGTTCCAGTTTGCTAATGCTGCAACTATGCAAAATACCAGAAATAGATTGACTTCTGTATAGGGGGTTTATTTCATTACAAGTTTACAGCCCTAAGGCCATAAAGGTATCCAAACTAAGGCATCAACAACAGGATACCTTCACTGAAGAACAGCCAATGGCATCTGGAAAACCTGTTGGCTGGGAAGGCACATGGTTGGTGTCTTCTTCCTTTGCTCCCAGGTTGTGTTTCAAAATGGTGTTCTCCAAAATGTTGCTCTTGGGGCATTTTGTCCTCTCTTAGCTTCTCCAGAGCAAACTCTGAGCTAGCATCTCAAAGTGTCAGCAAAAGTCTGCTTTCTCCAAAATGCCTCTCTCACCAGTAGCACTGAGGTCCTTCTGTCTGTGAGCTCTTATAGGATTCCAGTGATTTAATTAAGACCCACACTGAAGGGGCAGGGTAGCATCTCCATGGAAATAATCTAGTCAGAGGTATTACCCACAGTTGGGTGAGTCTTATCTCCATGGAAATAATTTAATCAAAAGGTTACACCTTAATCAAAAAGATTAATCAATCTGCCCCCACAAAATCGCATTAAAGAATATGGGTTTTTCTGGGGGACATAATACATCCAAACTGGTACATTCCAACCCCTGGATCCCAGAAAGACAGATTCTTTCCAAATACAAAATAAATTCATCTCATCACAATATCACAAAAAAATTTAAATCATCTCAGTACCAATGGGTAAGTACAAGACCCCATCAAAATCAGTTACATGTGTGGACTGTCCTAAGGCAAAATTCCCTCTGGCTGTGGACCTGTGAAACTCAAAACAAGTTATCTGTTGCCAGTATACAAAGGAAGGACATTCATAGGATAAACATTCCCGTCACCACAGGGAGAAACTGATAGGAAAACAGGGTTCATGGGTCAAAACAGTTCTGAAAACCCACAAGGCAAACTCCATCAGATCTCAAATTCTGAGAGTAATTCACAGAATGACGTTGTATCCTTGGGGCTTGAGAGAGTGGGAGTCCAACCCTTTCCAAGGGCCTTCTCGGCAGCTCTTTCTCCTCCAAACACCGGGTGAGTGCTCCAACATATCCACACATTGTGGAGACTTTTTTCTTGGCCCCACCCTCCTCAAGCATCGGGGTGCCACCAAGACTCTGCCTCTCTGGGGCAAATGGTCTCCCATCTCTGAATAGTTTGGTGGCAGCCAGGCTCTCTCCAATCCCCAGGGCAAGTGTTCTACCTTCTCTGAGGCCTGGGGTGGCAGCATTCTTCCTGAGCATCAAGGCGGAAGGCCCTCCCTCCACCTCTGGGGCAAACTCGCCCTTTCCACTTACCTGGGCCACTCTGCTCTCCTGGCCCAAGACCTCTTGACTCCATACCTCAATTTCCGTGGTTCTGTCTTTGAAGAAATTTCTCCCTCAATCTGTCCATTTTTTGCCCCTTTTGGTCCAGACTGGCAGTGGTTCCATCTATACAGATCTTATAAAAAATTTGTTGGCTTGGCATGAAGCTTACAGAGGTCAAAACCATCAGACAATAGGACTTTTCACAAATCCTTTCTGGATAACTCCATCTCCAATCCTGGCTTGTACTGAAATGGCTGTCAGCTTCCACGTTTGGTGAAATCCTCACATGGGGCACTATCCTCTGGGGTCTCACTTCTTGGAAGTCCAGAATCTTCCAAACTATCAGTTTCTGGTTTCTTTGTACCCAAGAGTTCTGTTCTCAGCTTGTATCTTTCCTTTCACATTTTACTATAAACTTCAAGGAGAAGCCAGGCTGCATTTTCAACTTTTGGCTTGGAGATCTCTTTGGCTAAGTATCCCACTCATCGCTCTCAAATTCTTCCTTCCATCCAATACCAGGACTCAATTTTTCCAAATTCTCTGCCACTTTAAAACAAGGATCACCTTTCTTCCAGTTCACAACAACACATTCATCATTTCTTCTCAAGGCCCCATCAGAAGTATCTTTAGAGTCCGTATTTCCACAAACAGTCTCTTCAATGCAGTCTAGACCTTTTCTATCAAGCTTGTCAAAACTCTTCCAGAATCTTCCCCTTATCTATTTAAAAAGCCATTCCAACATGTTTGGTATTTGCAAACTCAGTAGCAAAAGCACCCCACTCTCGGTACCAAAATCTGTTCTAGTTTGCTAATGCTGCTGGAATGAAAACACCAGAAATGGATCAGCTTTTATAAAGGGGGTTTATTAAGTTACAAGTTTACAGTCCTAAGGCCTATAAAAGTATTCAAATTAAGGCATCAGCAAGATGCCTTAGTTTTTTTGTTTCTTTTTTTTCAGGGAGGGGAAGACACATATATTTATTCCGGACCAGGTCACTGGAAGACTTTTTAAATAAATGCTGTACCGTTACCACCAACAATGGAGAGGGGAATGAGCCTTAAATAGCAGCTCTGCCCACAGCTTGCTGAATGGCTACTAGGAGGTTTCCCCATCAGCCCATGAAGTCTTCTTCCCCATCAGTGCAGCGATTGAGGTTTCCTGACATATTAGCAAAGAGCTCCTGAACTCTAAATTCATTTGGTGCAGAGAAAAGAATGAATCTGATATACTGACTGTTCCTCATTAACCCATGACTTAAACCCTCTCTCAATATTTAACTAACTTTATTTTATGATTAAAAAAGACAAAAAGGGGGATGAAGGAGGAGGCAATTGTGATTACGTTGTATTGATACAGAGACTTTAAATTCCAGCCAGAGAGTTAAGACCTACATTAAAGTCCAACTGGTAGTTTAAAGGAAATCACTACATGGAGTCTAGTATAGAACAACATGAATTGAGTCTCATTATTAACTTCAATAATGTAAGAAAATGGTTCTCAACAAAACTGGTCCACAATAGTTAAGTATGCTCTGTCAGGCACAAGTAGGCAAAAGAATCTGGAGAAATGGGTTCTTTCCGTGCCCCAGTGACAAAAAAATTAAGGCTCCTGGTTTGGTATAAAGAGCAGTTCCTCTTCCCAGGTGGTGCGTTCTTCACTGGAAAAGGGCCGATGGCATCTGGAACACCTCTGTTGGCTGGGAAGGCACATGGCTGACATCTTCTTCCTATGCTCTCAGGTTGTGTTTCAAAATGGCTTTCTCCAAAACGTTGCTCTTGGGGCATTTGTCCTCTCTTAGCTTCTCCAGAGCAAACTCTGGGCTAGCATCTCCAAAGCATCAGCAAAAGTCTGCTTTCAATGACCATCTCCAAAATGTCTCTCTCACATGCAGCACGGAGCTCCTTCTGTCTGTGAGCTCTTATAGGACTCCAGTGATTTAATTAAGACTCATGCTGAATGGGTGGGGTAACACCTCCATGGAAATAATCCAATCCAAGGTATTACCCACAGTTGGGTGGATCACATTCCCATGGAAATAATTTAATCAAAAGTCACACCCTATTCAGAAAGATTAATCAATTTGCCCCCACAAGATTGCATTAATGAATATGGGTTTTTCTGGGGGACATAATGTATCCAAACCAGCACAGCCACAACCAATGAAATGACTTACTTCAGGTCTGGGGCAGAGAATGTACAACATAAGCCTGAAATGCCTTAGTCTTTGAAAATCTGTAGTCTTGCTGAGATGTTTCTAGGTATAGATTTATTTCCATGAAGCCTGCTGCTTAAGGCATATTTTCTTTTCGAATCTGAGGATTCATGTTTTTCATCAGTTTGTCTTTTCTGATAATATCACTAAACCATTCTCTCAAATCTCTGTATCTGGAGCTACAACTAGATGTATGTACATTCTTGTCATTTCATTCTCCTTGTCTCTTACCTCATTTTCCATGTTTTGTTGCTTTGTCTCCTTGGGTACATTCTAGGCAATTTCTTTACAACTATTAGCTCATCAGTTCTGTCTTCTGAAGTTTAATCTGCTTTTTAACCCTTCCACTGAGTTTTCTAATTTAATTTTTTATACTTTGAATTTGTAGACATTCTAGTTGCTCTTTTAGATGTCACCTTTCCCCTCACTCTTGCTTCCAATTATTTTATTTCTTTGAATATTTAACTATATTCATTATAGGTACTTTAGCTAATAATTTGATCATATGAAGTTCTTTTTGACCTCATTCTGCAGTGTGTTCTTGTGCGTCAGAGTGAATAGTTCTATATGTTGCATAATTTTGGGTCCTCAGCTCATATTTGGTATAAATATACCTTTTGGAATATTTTTATTCTAGTTTGAGAATTCAATAGTTCATTAATCTGGGACTATCATATATCAGATACTTTCTGTGACCATCACAGTATTGTGTAAAACTGGAGCAGGGTGAGAGGGGAAAGAGTAGTACTGGGTGTATTTGGTAAGACTGAGCAGCACCACAGAAACTTCCCCTATGCTCAGGAAGATCCTTATAACTGGCATTTGGCCAGTGGAGTAAAAGAGGAAGAGGTGTGTACCAGAGCAGACCATAACTTCTGCATTATTCTCCTTCCAGGATGTCCTTGAGAGAACACAGACCCACCCGGAGGGATCCCAGATCCCTGAGTTATGACTTGCAAGACAGCCTCCAAGAAGAGCTGTCTGATTTATATCAGATATTGCGGGAGCGGGAAATATTTTTTTAAACTTCGAAGTCACTGAGATTTCAGTTTATGTGTCAGGGCAGCTAGTGTTTGCTCTAATAGAGGGCAATAGAGAAATGAATGGGACTGTGGGTTAAGGGATATTGTGTTTAATGCCATGGGGATGATCCTATAGAGAGAGAAAAATTGAGGAGGCAGAAGACAGAGATTTCTAGGAACCAAGTCAGCTCTTGAGCGGGAGGGAAGGTTATGTGTACAAGAGGATGGGGCTGGCCTGGAGGTGGCAAAGATGGAGCACAACGACTTCACCGAGAAGGAAACAGCGTCCACAGACATGTTTGCGGTTTCAACCAAAGGGCCCTGGCTGAGAAGGCTGTACCATCCACTAATGGGAACAGTAAATAATTTAAAATCCCTAAAGAGATAAATTTAATGGCATGGAAAGATGTTCATTGTAGTTTTCAGTGAAAAATATGTCATTGCTTAATGGGTATAGAGTTTCTGTTGGAGGTGATGAAGAGTTGGGGTAATGGATGTTACTGATAGCAAAATACCGTGAATATAATTCACTTGAAAGTGGTTAAACTGGGAAATTTTGACTTGTATGTATATTACTACATTATAAAGTTGTTAAAAATGTTATAAAATGGCATAAATTTTATGAGTCCAAGTAAAATAATTCATGCCTCAAATGATGAGCTGTTTTCAAGTGATTGCATTATAAGCTAATTTTATGTTTTGCTTATTGCTAATATGTAAGTTTTCTATGATATACATGTTCAAGGATTTTTTTTAATTCTAATTTTAGGAAGTGTTGATTTTTTAGCACACCACCTTGGGCATCTTGACTTGGAGAATGCCTTGTTCTGTATCTTGTAGTGTTTAGAGATGGAAAGAAAACTGTTTTCTTTAGGAATTCAACTTAATTCAATTTCATTTGTTTTTATCTGAGAAAACAGCATTTCAATTAATTAGCATTACAACAAGAAGTGCTTGCTAAAATGTTGAACTTTTAACAAATTTTCAGTAGTAGGGTTTTTATTACTGCTGTGACAAATTACCACAAATTTCATTGCTTAAACAAGACAAATGCATTATCTGACATGTTTCTCAATGGGCTAAAACCAAAGCGTCAGCAGAGTGACATTTCCTTCTAAGAGGCTCTAGGGGACAATCCTTTGCTGTGCTGGTTTGAATCTATTATGTCCCCCACGAAAGCCATGTTCTTTAATGCAATCTTGTGGGGGTAGATTTTTTAGTCTTTGATCAGGGTGGGATCTTTTGATTAGGTTGTTTCCATGGAGATGTGACTCACCCAAGTGTAGGTGAGACCTTTTGATTGGATCATTTCCATAGAGATATGATCCCACCCTCCAGTGATGGCCCCTTGGAGGCCTTTACTAGCGCTCACTGGGTAAAGGAGCGCAGAGAAGCTGAGAGAGACATTTTGGAAAGAAGCTAAGATACGTAAACCAGAATTTGCCCCTGGGAGAAGCTAAGAGCTGACACAGACCTAGAGGCTTGGAGATGTTTGGAGACAGCAGTTGAAACCAGAACCAGGAGAGAAGCTAAGAGATGAAATCCAGAGTTTATCCCAGAGAAGCTGAGAGAGGACCTCCCAGATGCTTAGAGAGAAATGCCCTGGGAGAAATGGAGAAACAAACAAGGACACACAGGAGCTGAGACAGAGAAACTAAGACAGAATCCCAGAGACAATGTAGAGAAAGCCACTTTGAAACACAGCCCAAGAGCGAAGGAGCAGAATACGCCAGCCACGTGCCTTCCCAGCTGACAGAGGTGCTCTGGATGACCATTCTTCAGTGAAGGTGTCCTCTTACTGATGCCTTAGTTTGGATACTTTTATGGCCTTAGAACTGTAAATTTGTAACTTAATAAATCCCCTTTATAAAAGTCAATCTATTTCTGGTATTTTGCATAATAGCAGCTTTAGCAAACCAGAACACTTACCTTGCCTTTTCCCACTTCTAGAGACCTCCTATGTTCCCTCTTGGCCCCCTTCTTAGAATTTTGAAGCCAGCAGTAGAAGTAGGACACTGTCATTCATATCTCTCTATCCACAGCCAGGAAAGCTTCTCTGCTTTTAAGGACTCCTGTGATTAGATTGGACCCCCGTGGGTAATCCAGGATTATCTCCCCATCTCAAGGTTAACACCTTTAATCACATCTGCAAGGGCCATTTGCCATGGCAGGTTACATGTTCACAGCTTTGGAGGATTAGGGCAAGGGCACGTTTGGAGAATGTCATATGTTCGTTTTTGTCAAGATCTTCCATTTTAAAAAAATGCTTATTGTGCATCTTGAAAATCTAAGGTGATTTTATATCTTCAAAATCCTTACAAAAAGTGTAAAATTACCTTTGTGTTCCTAATTTCTCAATTTTCTGCATGTGTGACTCAGATGTGGGCTTGGCATTGGGTGTGTGGTGTGTGTGCCTGAATTTGCACGCCATAGGTGTGCACCCGGTGCCCGTGTCCAGCCCTGTGTGCCTGCCAGTGTGTTTCTGAAATGTGTGCCTGATTTAAAAGAGCCCCGTGTTGTGTGCTTGGTGTTGTTTGCCCAGCAATGGTATTTTGTTCCCAGAGGGTGCCCTTGGGTGTCCAGAGTTGTGTGCCGACATGTGTGCCTGGGGAGTGCACCTGGCATTGTGTACTCCATTATGTCCCAGTGCTGTGTGTCTGACAGACTGTGCCTTATTTTGTGTGCCCAGTGTTGTGTGCTCAGTGTTGTATTCCTGGCATTTGTGCCTGCCCCATGTTCCTGCTGTGTGCCTGGCATTGTGTAACCAGCACTGCGTGCTTAGTGTTTTACGTGCCTGGTGGTGTGTGCCTGGCTCTGTGTGCCAAGTGTACTGTGCCTGACGTTATGTTCCCAGCATCCATGTCCAGTGTGTGTTCCGAGCCTGTGATCCTGCTGTGTACCCAGCATGTGTGCTTGGCATTGGGAAACTGAGTACCCAGTACCCAGTGCTGTGTACCTGGTGTCCTTTGCCTGGCTCTGAGAGTCCAGCATTGTATCCCCAGTGTTTGTGCCCAGTGTTTTGTACCTAGATTTGTATGCCCACAGTTTTGTGCCGGGGTGTCTGCATTGTGTGCCTGCAGCTTTGTGCCTGGTGTGTGTGCCCAGCATACAATGCCCAGTGTTATTTGCCTGGTTCTGTGCCCAGAATTGTGATTCTGCAGTGTGCAGCTGGGGTTGAGTGTCTGGCGTGTGTTTCCAGAGTGTTTGCCTGGCCTTGTGTGCCTGGCATTGTGTGCTTGCTTTGTGTGGCCAGATGGGCTGCTGAGACTTGGGTGCCTGTGTCCTGTGCCTGTGGGTGTGCCTGGCACGTGACGTGTGTTCAGTGTCCTGTTCCTGACCTGGAATGCCTGGCTCTGTGCCCTCCATGTGAGTCCTGACTTGTGTGCTCCACTCTTTGTGCCCGGCGTTTTATGCCTGGTGTTGCTTGCCTGGCTCTGTGTGCCCAGCATTGTGTCCCCAGTGTCTGCGCCTCATCCTGTGTGTCCAGTGTTGTGCATCCCACATTGTGTGCCAGGCATTGTTTGCCCAGAGCTGTGCACCTGGCATTGTGTTTCTGGAGTGTGTGCCCAGAGTGATATGCCTGGCACTGTGTGGCTGCCTCTGTGTGCCTAGTGTTGCGTGCCCAGCGTGTGGGTGTGGTTTCCTGTCTTGTGTGATCGGCATGTATGCCTGGCATTGTGTACTAGGTGTTGTGTACTTGGCATATTGTGCCTGACATTTTGCCCAGTGTGCCCAGAACTGTGCTTGTGTGTCCCTGCTGTGTGTTCTTGGTGTACGTCCCTGGCATGTGTCCCTGGCATTATGTGCTCAGTGTTGTATGCCCACACTTTTGTGCATGGTGTGTCTGCATTGTGTGCCTAGCGTTGTGTGTCCAGTTTTGTGTGCCTGATGTTGTTTGCCCATCTCTCCTTGCCTAGTGTTGTGTGCCCAGAGTGTGCACCTGGCATGTGTTCCCGGAGTCTGTGCTGGTGTGTGTGCCTGGTGTGTGTGCCCAGTGTTGTGCACCCAGTGTGTGTGTGCCTAGTTGTGTTTCTGGTGTGTGTCCTGCATTGTATGCCCAGTGTCACGTGCCCGGCATCGTGCACGCGGGCCGCCGTGCTGTGCTGTTCTGTCCTGATACCTGCCCTGGGCCCTGGCACTACTGCTCCTTCCCGTGGAGGTGGCAGCTCGCTGGAGGCCAACCCTGCCTTGCAGAAGAAAGGGGTCAGCTCATGGTCTGGGCTCCCAGCCCGACGCTCCATTCACTGCACCCACAGCCCACTCCTCAGCCTCCCATTTCCTGCAAATGAGTCCCCAGTCCTGTTAACACACTTTTCTGGCTTGTAACTCCCATGCTACCCCCTCCATTCATTTGGGGATCCCTGCAGGGTGAGGCCCTTGAACAGATTCAACACCTCAAGGGGAAACTGGCTCACACCGGCCTTCTGGGCTGCCCCCCAGAACAGTGTTCCTGGCGTCGGGAAGGGCTGTGCCATCCCAGCTGGGATGAGAAAGCCTCTCTCCCCAGTCCTATGTGCTCCCCAAAGCACCTTGCCTTGTTCCCCACACCTCACAAGTTTCTCTTGAAACCCCCCTTCCTCTCTGCCGCAGACCCCTCTCCCTGTGGGAACTGATGGCACCCGCTCTGGACAACCCCTTGAGGAGCGCACAGCTGCACCCCTCTTCAGCCTCTTCTTCTCTTGGCATCTCCTCCCAGGCCCCTGTGCAAGAGCTCCTTCCCTCACAGACCTGCTTCCCACAGCGAAGTCCTCAAGGTTTCCGAGGCGGGCATGTGTCCTGGCCGAGTGGGCAGCCCCCTGGCCTGTGTAACTGGCCACCAGCTCTGCAGACCCTGAATTCCACTGTGCAGCCACCTGGGACCGCTCCCTGGCCCAACACAAAGCAGGGAAGCACCAGGAACCTGTGCACGTCCCCTCCCGGGCACAGGGGACCCCTCCTGCTCCAGGACTCAGGTCTGCATGGCCCTGCCCAGGACTGTGTCATGATGCAGCCTCCAGGTGGCAGAGCTGCTTCCTGTCGAGGGGGCACCAGGGACAAACCACCACCATCGCCCGGGAGCTCCCTCGCATCCATTCTGGAAGAAAATGGGGGTGAGAAGACATAGCCAAGTACACAACCCAGACCTTGTACAAGTAGGGAGAATTTTTTTTTTTTTTTTTACTATTCAAACAATAGCAAAGCACAGATCTAATGTTATAAAAACCACTTGGAATACTTTTTGTCATTTTCTTGTGCTTTCAGATTATCAAAGAGCAAAACCTTGAACTTGAGTGGTTGGGTGCTTTCATTTCCAGTATTTTAAAAGTAGGACTTTTCTTTGTATCCTGGTGCCAGCCTGAGGCCTTTTATCTTCCTGCCTCTGTTATTTATTCCCTTGGTTAGGTTGAGGAAGCAGGAGGGCTTCAGCTGGCTGCATTCTCTGGGACCCTTGAAATGAAATGCAGTGACCCAGGGATTCACCTCTGCATTTTCCAGGATAATTCCTGGTCTGAATGCATGCCTGACATAAGCGCTATCCTCTGGGAGCTCGGACCTGGGAAAGCACTTCTCCATCTGGTTCTCTGGGGTCCTTCTCCCCCTTTTCCAGTGGCTTTGCTTTTGTCCTCTCCTGTCTGGTTTCTGCCTTTCCAAGATTCCTTCAAATTTCTGGCATGCTGATGTCACTCTTCCTTCCAGGGTTATTATAGATGTATTTTCTTCTCATTTCCAAGGATTTAGAGTGCTGGGGTAATGGGAGGAGGTTCACCACCATAAACCTAGACTTATCTTGTAAGGCTGTGTGTAAGTTCCCCACCCCATCCCTGGGGAGAATTCTCAAGACCCGCTGATCCCAGAGCACAGATAACCTGCGTCCCCCAGTCACACCAGTGCTGCCACATGGCCTCATGTTTGGCTATACAACTTCTCTTCCCAGGAGCGAGCACAGTGGCTCGCTCTCTGGTGTGGTACTGGCTTGTGGGCACATGTGAAGTCCAATCCTGTATTCCTCTGTGCAGTTTAGCATCTCCAGTTTTCTGCCATCGTTAGTTGTGCTGAAGCCCCCAAGCCGCCAGCAGCGCCTGCAGTTGGGCCCTGCGGAACCCCTCCGCTTCCCTAACCCCGGCGCACTCCCGCCTTGGGACTTACAGGCTTTGGCTGACGCTTGCTCTGGAAAGCCGTCTGACTGCTGGTTCACAGCCCTGGCTCTGAACTTGTGTGTTTGTAGGAGGTGGGTGGATGGGGTGAGAGGCTTCAGGGCCTGGTCGGGGAGACTGACGTGCCCGTCTGCCAGTGTTCCGTGATGCCAGCATCTCTGGATGGAGCAGGCATGCAGGAGTGGTGTGGTATGTGTCCTGGGAAGGTCAAAGGGGGGTTGGGCTTGATTTGAATCTTTAAGGAGACCAGGGATTTTCATATAGACAAGGAAGGTGACGCTTTTGAGGCAGAAGGAGAAGTGTGTGCTGAGAGAGGAGTGGGAACAGCATGGTGTACTGGGGAACGGCAGGCGTTCTGCTTTCCTGGTGGGGCTGGGAGTGAGCTCAGCCAGGGGTCAGGAAGAGTAGTCGGCGGCAGATGCTGAAGGAAGTGGAAGGAGTTGAGGGTCATGGAAGGGTGTAACCCCTGGAATAACAAGGCGACTTTCATGTTTTGGGCACATCAATCTGCAGTCCACATGCAGAAGGGATTCAAGAGGGTGAAAACCAAGGAAATGGAGACCCATTACTGGGCTATGACATGGGTCCTGATGGAAGATGATTCAGGCGTGAAGCTGGGGTAGAGAGATGATGGGATTTTAGGAGGTAGTCCCGAGGAAACCTTGTCCTAGACTGAAAAAGGGAGAGGGAGAGAAGTAAGGAGGCACATGTGACTCCCAGGTACAGGAGCAGGGAACAGTATAGAGCTTAGACTCACCCATTCCTTGATTTATCTAGGAATCCTGGCTCTGGCTGTGTGTGCTCTGATCTAAGACACCTCTTTCTCATGGGTGAAGATAGAGAGGGAACTTCTGAATAAATAAAATAGTAACATTAATAACAATAATATAATAATGCAAGCTTTTAATAGTTCGTCCTAAAGTCTACCATAGGGTGTTGTATTTCAGGTGAAAGCCTGTAAGCCCATTGTCAGATCCCAGAAACAAGAGTCTAACATGTAGAAGGAATGTCTGATCCAGGGGCCCTGCTGCTTATCTCATAGATTCCAGGTGCCCCATAAACTAAAGAAGGAAGGCTGTTCAAGGCTGTCCCAGCCACAGTGGGGCCTCAAAGGCACGTAAGGCAAGGTCATATGTGTCCATAAGATGAACAACCAGAAAGGCCTGCTCTCCCTAGATAGATAATGCGGCTGCTTTTCTAAGGAGAATACTGGGTCAGTACCTTAGCAGCCAATCAGCCCAGAAATTAATAGCCACTCACCCAATCCAGGCACAGGACACACTCAGCAGGACCCTTCCCCCCAACACTCAACATGGGTTTTTCCTTTAAAAAATGCTGCTCTCAGATAGAGAGCTGGAGCCATTTTCTTTCTTTCTTTCTTTCTTTCTTCTCTGCTGGCTCCCACCTGCTTTCTTCCTCTAGTAAACCTTAAATTCTACTTAAACCATGACTTGCTGCATTGTGTGGATTCCTGAATGACTCCAACCTAACACCCATCTTCATGGAAACATTGCAGTACGGAAGGAATGCTACTTAAGTGTCACTTAGACAATTTCATAGCATAACATTAATGAATGTATTTGGAAAACATTTACTTAGAACCAAGGCCCGGACATATCACATAGAAGAATGAAGGGGAGAGGCACCAGTGGGTATAAAAAGTACAAATATTGTATGACTTCACTTGTAGGAAATACCAAGTGTGCTGGTTTGGAGCCATTATGTACACCAGAAAAGGTCTTTTAATGCATCCCTGTGGGGCAGACCTATTGTGGGTGGGAACTCTGGGTTAGATTATTAGATGTGACCCAGTGCATTCAAGATGGAATTTAATCCTTTACTGGAATCGTTTGTGACAGGATAAAAGCTTGAGACATTTGGAGGGAACAGAGAGACAAATGGCCCGGAGATGCTAAGAGAGGACCCACAGATGCTCAGGGAGAAAGCTACTGGAATCAGAAGCTGAAAGCAAGGGAACCTGGGAGGGAAGGAGAAGCAGATGCTGGCCTGTACCTTCCCATATGACTGAGGAACCCCATATGCCGGCAGCCTTTCTTCAGAGAAAGTATCCTCTTGCTGAGGCCTTAATTTGGATATTTTTCACGGCCTTAGAAGAATGAATTGTAACTTGTAACCTGATAAATCCCCATTATTGAAAGACAGTCCTTTTCTGGTATTTTGCATTCCAGCAGATTTAGCAAACCAAGACACAAAGAATAAGCATATTCATAGAGACAGATCATAGATTGCAGGTTACCAGGGGTTTGGAGGTGAAGAGAAGGTGGAATTATTGCTTAATGGGTGCAGAGTTTATGTTTGAGGTGATGAAAAAGTTGGGGTCATGGATGTTGGTGATGGGAGCACAGTATTGTGATTATAATTAAGAATATTGAATTGTACACTTGAAAGTGGTTAAAATGGTGAATGTTGGGTTGTATGTATGTTACTACACTAAAATGTCCTTATAAAAGAAAGAAAATATTTCCAATATAGTTGGAGCCTCTCCTCCAAAAGACAAAAAATAGAAACAAAGTGCAATCCAGTGGGGAAGACGTGTTTGAAAACCTAGATATGCGCTAGCTTGGTGAGTGTCTTTGAGCTGCTCTGTGCGGGTTTTGATTGAGAGACGGTCCAGAGCCAGGCCTTACCTCTTGGAGCACTGCTGAGTAAGAACGAGGACTCAAAGCCTCCCGAGGGTTGTACACCTGGGGTTCCTAGTATGTTCTGCTCTCTGAGGCCCCACCAAGCCCTATTCTTGGCTAGGAAAGTCTCACCTTGAGGAATGCTGCAAGCTCAGAGATCCCCTGCTGGTGGTTCATAACTGGGAAAGAAATGCTGACAAAATCCTGTCCATAAACACATGCAGAGGATCTTGGCTGGCTATTCCTTTTTGCCATCAGGAGAACAGCCCCAGAAAAGTCATTAGGAAATTACAGGTAGCTCAGAAAAGGCAGGAAATTGAATCAATTCAGTCTAAAGGAACAGGGAGGCATTTTTCCAGCTCAGAAAGGTCTTTGAAGTGTGTGCATATACATGTGTCCAGGATGAAATTAGAGTCTGTGAACTGTTTAAATGTGCTTATGGCAGAAAAACAGGCCTTGCAGAGAAGGGAGCTTTCCAAATGCCCCCTTGCTGGGGAACGTTCCTGTCCACTGCATGTTTGTGGCTGACTCAGAAATCCTGGTGCACGCATGCCGCCAGGTCGCAGTGGGCAGAAGAGATCTGCAAGTGCCCACTCGTAGACTGCAGCTCCAGGGAGGGGTGCAGACCAATCATAAATGCCACTGCCCCAGGTCAGATCAGTGACACACCCTGATCATTTAGGCAACACTTTAACTAATGAGAACATCTTCAGAAGGTCCTATTTACAAATGGGTTCACACCCAAAGGAAAGCAGCTCCCAGGACTTGTGAGGCTCACCAGACAGGAGCTGCCTTCTTGGTGCGGGGAACTTTACTCACGCCTGCCATCAGAGGGTGTTCTTCTCACATTACAATGACTGGAAATCAGAAGGTGACCATGCAGTTATAGGTAAACGAGGCAGATGACCTTGAGGTTGAGTTTCTCAGGCTCTTCGGAGTAGGGCCTCATAAACATCCCTGTCCAATAGCAGAGGCTCCCTCTCTACTCACCTGAACACACCTGTCTCTGGTTTGCTTTTCTGTAGCCCACTGCTCTATGCCCATGGTTGCCCTTGACTATTGTTCAAGTTTGCTGAAGTTGCTGCTATGCAAAATACCAGAAATAATTTGGCTTTTGTAAAAGGGGTTTATTTGGTTACAAAGTTGCAGTTCTAAGGCCATAAAAGTGTCCAAACTAAGGCATCAACAAGAGGATACCTTCACTAAAGAAGGGCTGATGGCATCCGGAACACCTCTGTCAGCTGGGAAGGCACATGGCTGGCGTCTGCTGGTCCTTTGCCCCTGGGTTCTGGTTTCAAAATGGCTTTCTCCAAAATGTCCCTGGGCTTCTGTCTCTCTTAGCTCTGGGGGTCCTCTCTATTAACTTCTCTGGGGCAAATTCTGGTCTTAATCTCTTATCTTGGTATCTCTAAATGTCTTTCTGTGTGCATCTCCAAGTATCTCCAAGCATCTGAGTCTCGGTGGGTTCTCAGCTCTTTTAAAGACTCCAGTGATCTAATTAAGACCCATCAGAATGGGCAGGGTCACACCTCCATGGACATGATCTAATCAAAAGGACTCCTCTACAGTTGGGTGGGTCACATCTTCATGGAAACAACCTAATCAAATGTCCCACCCTAATCAACAAGACTAATCAGTCTGCCCCCACAAGAACATTAAAGAACACGGCTTTTGTGGGGGGCATAATAGATTCAAACTAGCACAGCTATTAACATTTCTTTGTGAAGACACAGCCCCATTGCTGTCCACATGAGCCCAGGGGAGGGTCTGCTTTCTCCACTGGTGTTGGTTTTACTCCTCCAGCAGTTCTAAAGCTGTGCTTTTGGTCAGATACACCACTGAATTCTAGCCCCTTATTTGCTGTCCCTGGTTGAGCTTGTGGTGATGGCCAGAGCACAGCACAGGAAGTCATGTGGCCCCCAGTTGTGTAACTGACCCCAGAAAACAGCCTCTCCCTGAGTGGGGTGGATGGAATCATGTCCCCCACAAAACAGG
>PVKY010005182.1:0-17877 GCA_004027775.1 Bradypus variegatus
TGGGAACCTAAGCCTGTGTTTCCCCTGGAGCACCAGTTCCGTGTTTGTTAACTGTGTTGGCAGTAACTTTGTAGGACACAGTTACGGGGCATGGAAAGTCTTAACCACATCCAGAAGGGAGGATGCCCGGGCACTAACCTACTGTGGGGCATACAACTCCCTGCACCCACTTCCCCACCTGAAACTTGGGGTCCCCTGAATTCCCTCCCCCACTCCACCAGCCTCATCCTCTTATGTCCCCTAATCCCACTCACCGGCCGGCCCATCAACGGCCTCGTGGCTTGGCCTTGCACCAAAGCCCACCCAGCCCCACAGAGCAGCAAGAAGGCGCGTTCCCCACCTAAAACCCCACAGTGGCTCCTCAGCCCACCGCACAAAGGCCCTGCTCCTTCACCAGGCAGCCGAGGCCTGCGCCATGTCCCCCAGGACCTCCACGCCCCCTCCTGCCCCATCTCTTACCACCCCCACCTTGCCCGCATCCGGGTGTCCCAGGTGCCCACAGCCCTCTGTGCCCTCCCACCCGCCAGGGCCATTGACAGCAGCCATGGCTCGACGCCTGCTGTGTGCCAGGCCCTGAGCGCGGGGGGCCTGAGTGTGTGACCTGACTGGTGACTCTGCTGCCGTGGTGCTTACCAAGACCCAGAGCCGCCACCGCCGCCGCTGCCATTTGGCTAACTCACCCTTCTCCATCCGTTGCGCCAGCTCTAGCATCGCCTCCCCCAGCTGGCTCCTTGAGGGTGGGGCTGCATCTGATCCTTCCCTTCTCCCAGGGGCCAGCAAGGGCCTGACCCTAAGAATGTCCCCTGCTGGGGTGACAGAGGGAACCAGTGGGCAGATGAGCCCCAGGCCCGGCCAGTTGCAGGGCTGGGGGTTGAGGCCAGCACCGACGACCCTCCTCTCTCTCCTCCCGTCTTTTGCAGATGGACTTGCAGGCGCAGAGAGCGAATGGACAGGCCATGTCTGCGTCGGCAGAGGAGGCCGGCCGCTGAGCCTACGTGTCTGCAGGAGGCCTGCTGGGCTGCGCCGCCATGGGCTGCCCGGGCTGGTCAGTTCCAAGCCGGGGGCTTCACGGTTCCCTGCCCTTGGCCCTGCCTCCGGCTAGGAGGCTCGCTGGAAGGTGCCAGCTGCCCTGGGGAGGGGGTGGACCCCAGCCCCTCTCACCCCGAGGCCGCGCCCCATCCCTCTGCCCCTTTGTGCTGGTTTCCTTACCTCTGAAGTAGAAGTGATGGGACGGTCCCTGGAGGTCCCAGGGGTGTGATCAAGGCCCCAGGCATTTACGAGGGGCAGAGTGGGTGGGATTGGGACCATGGTTAATAGCGTGGACTGGTCAGGGGGCACCAGGCCGTTTGCACCCTGGCTGCTGTCCATCCCAGGCCGGGTGGCACAGTGGCCAAGAGCACAGGGGCTGGGGCCAGGTGACCTGGGTCAAACCCCTGCCCTGTCACTCACCAGCTGTGGGATTTGGGCAAGTGACCAAAGCTTTCTGTGCCTTGGTTTCCTCAGCTGTACAATCGGGATGGTGGTTCCCATCCCATAGGGTGGCTGTAATATGTATAAAATGCTGGAAAGGTTATCTGGCACCTAACTGGTAGACCATCAGAATGAATGAATGAATGAATGAATACAACCCTTTAGTGGGCTCCAGTGTTCCTTTCCTGCAGGTGGGAAGACTGAGGCTCAGAGAGCTGGGTGACTTGCCTGGGGTCTCTTAGCTGGCTCCAGCAGAGATGGGGTCCCAGGTCTCTCTGCCATTCACATGGTCCCAATCTGGGGACAGGCCCCAAGCCTGTCTTGTTTCCCCAACCACCAGCAGGACATCCAGGAATTTTCCTGGCTATGGGCCAAGGCGACGTCATCAGGGGAGAGGGGGATCCAAAGAAAACACCAGCAGCCAAGGTCACAGTCCGACTTTCCTGTCCCTTTCCTGTGAGAAGCACAGTCCAGGGCAAAGGCAGAGGGAGCCAGAGGCTTAAGGGACCCCTTTGTATCTCGGCAAAGGGTTTTGGATCCCAGCAGGCACCCCCGGGGCCTGCAGCTGAGCCTGTCCTGCTTGGCTGTTCCCCTCTTGGTTGAGCTCCAGGCCTGGTTTGTGGAACCAGATGGAGCTGGGGGCCATGGAGCTGAGCTTTGACTCGTGGGCTGCCGGCCCTGACAGGGCGAGGGCCGGTGCGGCCTGTGTGCCACGTGGCAAAGGCCTCACTTCTGGCTGTCCTGACACATGCCGGAGCCTGGTCTGGGCCTGTTGTAGGGAGTCTGGCCAGCCCTTGGGGAACTCACAGCGTGTTCCCTAAAAGGGACAGGGATCCTACTCAAACCTCAGGCCATGGGCCACTGTTCCCATTTTACAGTGAGGAAGGAGATGTGACTCTGAGAAGGGATTTGCTCAAAGTCCCCCCTCGGGAGCCATCAGGCCAGATTCAAGCCCAGAGTCCGGTGGGCTTCAGAAGTGGGGGCCAATGCCAGCCGATGGTCACAAGCATTATTTCTGGTGGGTCAGGGATGCGGTGGCCGGCCCGAAAGTGGTGCTTCTTTTGCAGATCAGCCAGTTCCTGCTGGAGGCTCCTGGAGTGACCTGGGGAGACCATGCCCAGGCCCCCCGACCTCCTGCTGCGGCTGCTCCAGGGTACCGCCCGGCAGTGGCTCTGCACCCTGCTCATCATCGGCTTCAATTTCACATTTGTCATCTCTGTCCTGATCTACTGGCACATTGCGGGGGAGCCCCAGGGCCAGGGGCAGCTCTACAACCTGCCACCCGACATCCGCTGTCCCCACCTGTCCGTCCCCACACCGCCCTCTGGCTCCGCCTCTCCGGGTGACATCTTCTTTCTCGAGACCTCAGACCGCGTCAACCCCAATTTCCTGTTCATGTGTTCAGTGGAGTCGGCCGCCAGGACACACCCCGAGTCCCGGGTGGCCGTCCTGATGAAGGGGCTCCCCAGGGGCAATGCCTCCCTGCCCCGGCACCTGGGCATCTCGCTTCTGAGCTGCTTCCCCAATGTTCGGCTGCTCCCGCTGGACCTGGAGGAGCTGTTCCGGGACACGCCCCTGGCTGCCTGGTACGCCGGGGTGCAGCGCCGCTGGGGGCCCTACCTGCTGCCCGTGCTCTCCGACGCCTCGCGGATCGCGCTCATGTGGAAGTTCGGGGGCATCTACCTGGACACGGACTTCATCGTGCTCAGGAGCCTCCGGAACCTGAGCAACGCGCTGGGCGCCCAGTCCCGCTATGTGCTCAACGGCGCCTTCCTGGCCTTCGAGCGGCGGCACGCCTTCATGGCACTGTGCATGCGGGACTTCGTGGCCCACTACAACGGCTGGATCTGGGGCCACCAGGGCCCGCAGCTGCTCACGCGCGTCTTCAAGCAGTGGTGCTCCATCCGCAGCCTGGCGGAGAGCCGCGGCTGCCGCGGGGTCACCACCCTGCCCCGCCAGGCCTTCTACCCCATCCCCTGGCAGAGCTGGAAGAAGTACTTTGAGGACGTCAGCCCCGAGGAGCTGCCCCAGCTGCTCAACGCCACCTACGCCGTCCACGTGTGGAACAAGAAGAGCCAGGGCACGCGCCTCCGGGCCACGTCTCGGGCGCTGCTGGCCCAGCTCCACGCCCGCTACTGCCCCACCACGCACGAGGCCATGAAGATGTATGCGTGAGGGGCCTCCCGGGGAGAAGGGCCCTCGGCCGCCCTACCCTGAGAGCAAGATGGGGGCCTGGGAGAGGGGGTCTGAGCTGCTGCTGTAGGGAAGGGGTGCAGGCTGGGGGAAGGGTGGGGACCTCTGGCCCCAGGAGGTGTGGGAGATGAGGCTGCGGGCCTGGGGTCGTTCCCCCCAGTCAGGTCCTGGACCCGTGGAAGGCACAGGCCTCCGGCCAGAATCTGCCTCCCCCAGGCTGGCAGTTGCATCCGGGGGCTTTGAAACCTCCGGCAAGAACAGGGAGCACGACAGCGTCTTCTGGGGTGTCATGGGGAAGCCCCCGGAGAGGTGAGGAAAGAGGGAGGAGGAAACGGCTCATGGGCGAGCCAGACTGCAGACCACGTCCCAAGAGCCAAGGCAGCTGCTTTTTGTCCAGTTTGGTTCCTTTCTCGGAAGGGCTGAGCAAGGCTGAGGCCGGCAGGTCTGGCTGGGGAGCCCCTGGGGGGAGGTCCTGCCAGCCCACCCCATCCTAATTTCCTGAGATGTTGCAAGGGTGATGCGTGCCAGCCGCCCACGGCAGAGTGGGGGTTCTTCTGGCTCAGGGAAAGTATTTAACGAACGTTCTTCGTCCCCACTGCCCCTGCTAAATACAGGAAGAATAATAAATGTAATGAAAGTGCCTAACGCACGTCCAGTGCTTTTTGGTTGCCGAAATGCCTCGCTCACAGGCCCTACAGAGGAGGAAGCAGCTGGGGGTGGAGGTGACCTGCCTGCCAGCTCTCCCCCCAGCTGCCCTGACCGGAAGGGCTCACAGGCCAGGCCCGGCCCCCAGCATCCCTGGGGAGCAGCCATGGCAGGCATGTGGGAAGAGTCTGTTTTTCTCACCTTATAAGGCCCCCAGCCCTTCCTCTCCCATATGACCCTGAATCCATTTTAACCAAAATGGGGCTGTTGAGGACCCCCCAGGGCCTGCTGCCGGAGCAGGAGGGGCCCCCGTGAGGGAGGAGGGGGCCCTGTGGGGTCCCTCCTGCCTGGCCCTCCTCCCTAGATGCCCGCCGGGTGGTCCCGGGCCTGGGCCAGAGGAAAATCTGCAGTCAACAGGGTGAGGCCCCGGCTGGTTTGCATGGAGGACGTGGCCTCCGGGAGCGGGCGTCCCCGCCAGGCTGGAGAAGGCCTCGCTGGCAGAACTGAGCGTTCTGGCAGGAGCTGGCGCTCAGCAGCTGCTCCTCACAGCCCAGGGAGGAGGCCGGCAGAGGCCTCTGGGTCCCACTGCAAACCGTCTCAGGCAGCCTGGTAAGAGATGAGCTCCCTGGCTCTAGGGGTATTCAAGAACAGGTGATGTCTTTGATGAAAACAACAGATCATGTGTCAGTTATTTTTCTTGCATTTTACCTCTTTTTCAAATTTTCTAGAATGAACAGGTTTTCCTTCAATAATACAAATTTTGTGTAATTGTGTATATTTAGCTGGGATGACTTCTTAAGGTCAAGTGTTGTATAGTCATTTTGCCATCATATAGTGAGTGTCTACTATATGTCAGGACAGAGACGAAGCAGACACATCGCTCCCTCACTCTCAACTCTTCCATGGCTCCCTATTGCCTGGAAACTTCTGGACCCAGCATTCCCGGCCCTCCATCCACACTCAAATGCATGTTCTTGACTTCCTTTTCCTCTCGGCCAAATGTTGACGCCCACTGGGCTGGCCCACTGCCTGCAATGCCCTTCCCATCCATCTTCACCTATAAACCCTCCTTTTCCTTCCAGTAACTCCAATGTTCACTCCAGGAAGCCTTCCCTGACTGCCCACTTCTCTACCGTCCTGTCCCCCCACCCCCCCAATTCCCAGGCTTTCCCATGCTCGTTGGATTCCTGACCTGTCCCCCAAAAGGTCAAGGGCAGACTCATGTCAGATCCCTCTTGGGTCCACTCGGGCTTCCTCCTCCCCCAAGCAGAGCCTGTGCTCCTCCCAGGAAGCTCCCCTGAACACCCCTTCCCAAAATGGGCCCTCTGGCAGGTGACCCCACTTGATGGCCGGTGTCGCCGAGCCTCGTCTGCACCTTCTGGCTCCCAGTGCCACCCATCTGGCTTGGTGCCTGACCCAGGACATCCATCCCAGCTGGGCTCAGGTGGGGGGGCAGCCTGCCTCCCCAGGGAAAGTCCAGAAGCCCTCTTGGGAGCAGGCGGCCACGAGTCTCCAACAGGGCCTGCCTCCTGCCTACTCTCCACCTCCTCCCTGCAGCTCAGTGGACCTGGCCCAGAGCACCCACTGTGTGTCCTGACCCCACCCTGGGCACATTGTGTGCATCGCTGTGCCATCTGTCCGCAGGTGGCAGAGCCCGGAGTTCCCGGGTCTGGTCCACAGCCCTGCTCTTCCCGCCCAGCCCGGGCCAGCCCTGCTCCAGCCTGGCACCTGTAAGTGTCCGCTGAGTAAATATCAAATCCTGGACTCTGGAGAAAGGAAACCCCCTCCCACTTCCACTGCCCTCGGCCTGCATTTTGCTGGGCCTGGCGGGGAGGGAGGGGGAAGGCCTCCCGCACGTCCCTCCCGGGGGTGCCAAGGCCGCTGCTCACGGTGCTGCGTCACCGACGCTTAACAGGCGCCAGAGACACTTTAGTTTGAACTCCACATCAAGTGCTCGTCGTTCCAGAAGGGCTGGGCGGTGCCAGCTCTGTGTTTGCTTCCCCAGGAGGAGGAAAAGGAGGAAGGGTGGGGGTAGAGAGTGGGTCCTTTGGTCTGAGAGTTTAGGGGCCGGCCCAGGTCAGCCTGGGACTCGGGGGCCCAGCCCCTGGCCTCTGGCTCTCACTTCCCACTGGTCTCCCCTCCACATGGCCCTGAGATGACACCACGTTCCAGTGTGTCCTTTCCCAAGGGCGTTGGAGGCCTGGAGATGGCCCCACAGTCGGGCCCATGTGAGCTCACAGTTGCTCAGGGACAAAGGCAGGACCGCAGCCACCTCCTCCCGGGGGCCCGCCGGGCTGTTTTCCTGATAACATGCCAAGTCGTGCCCAGGGGCAGGGGCTGCCTCCCGGGGCAGGCGACACTGGAGTGGCCGAAGGCAGAGTGCAGACAAGAGTGCAGAGGCAGGGGAGAATGGTGGAGTTGGGGGAAAGCGAGAGTGTCAGGAGAGGAGATTGGGAGCCTAGTTCAGGCAGGTTGAAAGGCTCTTGGCGCCAGGCTATTCAATGTGGCATCAAATAACTGCCATTCTTGGGGTCAGGGCTCAGGTTCAGGACACAGGCCTGGGAGAGCCAGCCTGGACCCCACACCCCATGAAGCCTCAGTTAGAGACGGTCCAGCCCTCCCGGGCGGCTGCTGGCCCAAGGCTGGCTGGGTGTCGACAGGTCTCAGAGGATCCTGTTCTGGAAACAGTCTGGGAGGCAGCCTTGGCCCCAGAACCTCTTCCCATCATGCCAGGGAGGGCCCCAGCCAAGACTGGGACAAATACCCGATGCTCCTGGTGCCCTTGACTGCAGGAAGAGGGGATGGGGAGGAGGCAGGGAAGGGGACCGGGGTGGAGGGTCCTCTTCCACGCTCTGTTCCGGCCCTTCCACCCCGCAGCCTGGGTGGGAGCAGGGCCCTCCTTCCCGAGCTCCTCTGTGCAGCTGCTGTAAACCCGCCAGGGCCCAGCCGGCCAGAAATAGCAGCAGCCGCCTGGAGAAGGAGGCCGTGAGGCTGGCGTGGGGTGGAGCCCAGGGGGCCGGGAGAAGAGCAGTGTCCTCTGCTGCCCCCCTGCCCAGCAGGCCGAGGACCCCAGCCTCTGCCCACCTGGGGCTGTGCCCTGGCACCTCCTCCAGCCTGGGGGAACCCACCCTGATGCCCAGGGCAGGGCTGGGCCTGGGGAGGAAGGAGGCTGGGTGGGGTTCAGTGCCAGCTGGGGGTTGGGGTCCATGGCTCCTCACACCTCCCTGTACATCGTCCACAGACCACAGTCCAGCGTCCCCTGACCCCAGGCACCCATGGCTGCCTGAGGAGGCTGACAGTGCCCGGCAGGGGCTCCACCCTCTACTGGGGCCTGATTCCATGGAGACCCCACGCTTCGTCCTGCTTGTCCCAAGTGCACTGCTCCCTGATTCCCGGGTGTCTGGGGCTCCCCCTTGGAGCAGGGGCCTGGACCGACTTCTCGGAAAGGGGAAGTGGGGGGGCCCAGCTCCGTGGAAACCTGCCCTGGGGACGTGTAATCAGAGCCGCAGAACCCTGGGCTTTGTTTAGAGCTTGAGTGTTAACAGATGTTTTGAGTTGCAGGAGAAAATGAGGACCAGCCCTTTACTGGGGGGCCCAGAGAGGCCCAGCGGGTCCCAGGTGGTTATTTACTGTCAATTATTTAATGAACATTCCCAGCCCGCCAACATGAGCAAACAAGGAAGTGGCTTGCCCCCGGCTCCGGGGCAGGGGAAGTAACTGCCCCTTGCTGCCGTCTCAAAATTAAACTTCTCGTTTAAATATTCAGTTGGAATGTCCTCCATCTAAGTGCCCAACAGAGACTGGAACTGAGTGACCAACTTAGGACTGTGTCCCTGGAAATCAGGGTCCATGGTTCACTTGTTCCTGAATCTTCTGCTTGGCCAGACCATGCAAGTCTCACCAGGACAGGAGTCAGGACGGACGAGGCTTTGGATCTGGCAACTGGGCAAGGACTCATGTGGGATCTGGGCTGCCGTGGGGAACGGGGAGGGCAGGAGCATCCAGTTCCTGGGGCACAGCAGCTGTAGGACACCGGGGTGTGGGTGAGCCACGGGTCCAGATATTCCTCCAAGCCAGAGTCCTCTAACTACTGGGCCCAAAAAGCAGAATCCAGCCCTGGCCCCCACCAGCTCCCAGGAAGAGAAACTGGACCAGAGAGGAGGCCTCTGGCTGGTAGAAAAAAAGACCCAACTCAGAGTAGCTGAGACCACGAGAGGACTTATTACCCCACATGATATATTGGATAAGGTACACAGCAAGCTGCTGTAACTAAAAGAGCCCAAAATAGGGTAGCTTAAATAAGGTGGAACATTATTTCTCACTCATGTTACAGTCTGGAGGTGAGCACTCTGGGGCCGAAGGGACCTCTCTGCCATCCCCAAGATGCGTTTCCCAGAGGGCTCCAGTTGCTGCTATTTCCCAGCCAGTGGGAGGAGAGAGGAGAGTGCCCAAGGCAGACATCTTTAAAGACATAATCCAGAAATTGCAGACATCACTTCTGCTCACTTTCCATTGTGTCACATGGCCACATTTTCCATTGTGTCACATGCCCATATCCAGCTGCCAAAATGCTGGGAAGAGTAGTCTGCAGCTGGGAGGCCCTGCATCCACCTAAAACACAATACTCTAATACTAAAAGGACCAAAGGAAGAATGGACACTAGAGGACAGTTAACAGAGTCTCTCACATGTAGCTGAAGCCTGGAGTTAGGGTGGTTCCAGGGTGGGTTAACTCAGCAGCCCATCAACATCATCAGGTCTTCCAGGATCAACTGTGTTGCTTTTTGTTCCTCAGACTTATGCTCTCATGGCCTCAGAATGGCTGCCACTGCTCTGAGCATCACACCCTCATTTTCCAATGCAGAAAGGCAGAAGAGAGAATGTTCCTCCCTGGTGTCTCTTCTTGGAAGAGATGAAAACTTTATCAGAGACCTCCTTCTCCATCATCTCTTCCCCTGATTCTCAATGGCCAGAATTGCATGACGTGCCTATTCCTACTTTGATTCCTAGCAAAGGGAGTGGCATGACCAGGACTGGCTTAGAGTGGCTTAAATTCAGCTCCAGGGACTGGGTTGGGACTTTCCTACAGCATCAGACCATCCGAGAGAGGAACAAAAACAGGTTTCCTTTAGCAAGAAAGAGGAGAGGCAGGAATGGCTGTGTGTCAGTCGCCAACAGCATCCTCCAAGGAAACTGGTCCTGCCTTCCTGCCTGCTTTGCCCCCAGCTCAGCAGCACACACTTTTGTACACATTATCTCATTCGCCTCACACCCTGCCCTCTGAGGAGGGCACCATCTGCACTTTACAGATGAGGAAACCAGGGCTCAGAGAGGTTGGGGGATATGCCCAAGGTCACACAGCCAGTACTGGCAGGGGCCGCAATTCCAGCCCCAGTGTGCCTAGCTCTAAAGCCAGGCCCCTTCCCACTGCAGGATGACCCAGCAGAAGTCCTGAGACAGGCCCTTCTCAGTTCTGAGAAGACTGACAAGGTTGGACTTCATTAAGTTTTTCATGATGGTGTGGATGGCGGGGTACTTTTGTCAAGAAGCAAGTTTTATTCTACATTAAAACTAGATGCACGTTTTGCATACCCGAAGGCTCTTTGCATCATCATCCTTTTATGACCATTTTGCTAGATGCAGAGCCTAGTTTTACCGTGTTGGCCTGTTGGTTACCCCCATGACCTGCTGGTACTGGGGCCATTCATTGTGAGGGTATCAGTTCGGATTATGTTCGGTTGCAAATATCCACACAAAATAAGAGTGACTAAACAATGGGGAAGTTATCTTCTCACATGTGAAGAAGTCTAGAGGGGGCAGCCCAGAGCTGGTGTGGCAGCACCACAGAATCAGGGCGCCAGGTTCCCACGGCTTGTGGCTCCACCACCCTCAGCACTCGGCTTCCACCTTTTAGTCCAAGATGGCTGCTTGAGCACCAGCATCACGTTTGTATTCCAGCCAGCAGGAAGAAGGAAGGATTGGAGTCGAGCACTCTCTGGCCTTTAGAGGAACTTCCTGAAATTTGCACCTGACGTTTCCACTTCATATCATTGGCAAGAACTTAGTCACAGGACACTCGCCTCTGGAGTGACTGTAATGACTGTCATTTTGCAAATAGGAGCTGGCTGCCTGGAGAGACGTGTGGGCCTCATAGTCACTCGGCTAATTCCCAGGTATTCCTAGCTTCTGTCACCCCGCCAGCCCGATCTTGAAACAGAAACATTCCTACTTCCAGCAGGCTGACGGTCCCTTTTCCATCTCCAGTCTGCTCCGGGCCCTTAATGCACAGATCTCTGCAGGCTGTGAGGGTTTCAAAGACAAGGCCAAGGTCATAAAACAACCTCTCTCACGCACATCTACAGGATTTTACATTTCACAAAGTGCTCCTTTGTCCTTAACTGCACAAGAACTCTGTGAGGCTAGTATGATTGATCCCCACTTTACAGAGAATGTCGATGCTGTGAGAAGTTAAGGGCCTTGCCCGAAGACCCACAGCTGGTGGGAGGCAGGGCTGGGATCACTCCAGCTTGGCCTGACCCCAAGCCCGGGCACCTGGGCAGCTCCGCCTTCCTTCAGGTAGACCCAAGGAGGGCCGGCTGCTACTGGAGGGGAGCAGGCAGAGCCCAGGACCACCTCTGCTTCCACCATCATCAGGTCCACCCCACAGGTAAACCACAGGTTGTCAGAGCCAAGACGCAGACTCCAGAGAGAGGGAATCTGGGCCGAGTGAAGCCCTGGGGGCCTGAGGCCACCCAGCCCCTCCCTGTTGGCGACCACCCCTGGTGCAGGCCTCCCTGGCTCCTCTGCGAGAGCCGCGGCCAAGGCATCTGGGTTCCATAAACCTGCCGTGGGCTGGCGGCCTGGGCAGAGCAGCCTTGCCAGCCCCCAGAGACCCACCTGGCGGGGCTGATGAAGCTCACATCAGTCCCCACTCTTCAGCAGCTCCCCGGGCAGTGGGGTGGAGAGCATGTGCTCGCCCCCTCGGAGAGTCCCCTGAGTCCCCTGGGGCTGGACAGAGAGAAAGACGGAAGCAGGGAGGCCATCCTGTCTGGCTGGCACAGCCCTTCGAGGCTGGCCCTCTCCCTCTGGCTCTGCCGGTGCCAGCCCTGTCAGACTGTCAGAACCTTGTCTGAGTCATCAGCGAGGCCCCTGGCTCAGAGGAGGTGGTAGGTGACTGGGTGCTAAATGAATGAGTGAATGAGAGAAAGGAAGCACAGCCTCTGAGTGCCAGGGTCCAGGCAGGGAAACAGAAACCCTACCAGTTAGTTTAGCATAAAAAACTTAAGACACAGAGTTGGGTGAGCGGGCATTGAACAGCCACCACGGGCACCCTGAGGTGAGTAGAAGAGGGTAAAGGCAGCCCCCACACCTGGAGCTGGGGGAGAGATGAAGAGGTGGGAGCTACTAGAGCCCGGAAGCTTGGAGGGGGTACCCCGGGAGTCGGAAGCTGCTCCTCCAAGGAGGTGATGAGCCCCAACTGGCTGTCCCAGCTGCTCAGAGCAGGGACCCACAGGGCCAGGGCCCAGGCTGCTGGGGAGGGGGCACCCATGATGAGGGTGGCTCCTGGAGTGTGGAGGAAAACTCAGAACTGGAACTAGGAGCCACAGCCGCCTGAAGGGCTGTGGCCAGTTGGTATTGGAGGAGCACTAAGCAAGTAAGGAAAGTCTATTTTCCTGCCTCCAGCCTCCCTTTAGTATCTCCCATTGGCAGAGGAAACAAACAAACAAACAAAAAACCAGGTTGTCCACTGGCAAAGGACTTGCAATCTGCAGCCCTAGCAGAGCAGAAGGGTGGGGTTGGAGCTGAGAAACTATAGCATAATAACTATGGCATAATCATTCCCTTAGTTATTTGCAATCCATTCATACCCTGCTACACGTGTGAGGGTCTGTCCAACAGCGGCATCAACTTCATGCTTTGCCTAACAAGTTGTACCTTTCCTTTGTACAAAGACACTCTCACCAGCAAAAAAGGAGATACAAAGCCCCAGTGGTCATTGTATCCATCTCTGGATGAGATTAGCTACTCCTGAAATTCACTCGCAAGCCTATATGTATATTCTGTAATCTAAAGAATACATCACAACATAAACTACCAGTATGAATGCTTACATAAAATATTAAGGAGAAGGAGGAAGAAAAGAGGAGGAAGAGAAAGCAGGAGGAGGAAAAGGAGGAGAGGGACAGAAGAAAAAGAAAAAGGAGGAGAAGAAATATACTTTTATCCCTTTATCTAATTGACAAAGTGATCCTAAAATTTATATGGAAATACAAAAGGCCCAGAGTGGGCAAAAGCCTTGAAAAAGGAGAACAAGGTGGGAGTATCCACCCTTCCCAATTTCAAAACTTACTACAAAGCTATATGAACCAAGACAATCTGGTACTCATACAGGGCTAGATAAATAGATCAGTGGAACAGAACTGAGAGTCCAGAAATAAATTCTCACATTTATAGTCAATTGATTTTTTTAATAGACTACTTTTTAGGGCAATTATAGATTTACAGAAAATTTACAGAGAAAGTACAGAGTTTTCATACCATGGTTTTCTTTATTATTAATATTTTACGTTAGTGTAGTTCATTTGTTACAACTGATGGGCCAATATTATTAGAATCAAATTGTTAACAAAAGTCTGTGGTTTACATTAGGAGACACTCTTTGTGTTGTATTGTTTTAGGAGGGTTTTTATTATTGTTGTTCTTAATTGTGTTAACATATATGTTGTATTATTGTGGTAATGAATATACATCATAAAGTTTCCCGTTGTAACCACGGTAAATACACAATTCAGAGGTTTTAATTACATTCACAGTGTGGTGCTACCCATCACCACCACCCATTACCAAAACTGATTTTTGACAAGGGTGTCAAGACCATTCAAAGGGAAAAGATAAGTCTTTTCAACAAATGGTGCCAGAAGAACTGGGTATTTGCACACAAAATAAAGTTAGTTGGACCCCTTCTTCACACCATATTAAAAAATTAACTCAAGGTGGATGATAGACTTAAGTATAAGAGCTAAAACTATAAAATTGTTAGAAGAAAACACAGGAGTCAATCTCTGTGATCTTGGATTAGGTGATGATTTCTTAGCTATGACACCAAAAGCAAAAACAAGAGAGAAAATTAAATTAACGGGACAGCATCAAAAGTAGAATCTTCTGTGCTTCAGAGGACACAATCAAGAAAGTGAAAAGAAAACCCAGAGAAAGGGAGAAAATATTTGCAAATCATACATCTGACAAGGGACTTGTATCCAGAAAAGATAAAAAACTCTTAGAACTCAACAACAAAAAGACACATAACCCAATTTAAAATAGGCAAATAATCTGAATAAACATTTCTCCAGAAAAGAGATCTAGGTAGCCAATAAGCACATGAAAAGATGCTCAACCTCATTAGCCATCAGAGAAATACAAATCAAAACCACAGTGAGATACAATTTCACATTCACTAGGGTAGCTGTAGTCTAAAAAGACAGTGTATTGCATATTCCTGAAAACCCTAAAGAATACTCTGGGCTGTATCTAAGACTCTATAGAAGTTTGACCTATTAAGTTTATTTTTCCAGAAACTTAAAGCCTCCAGATTGTTCCTATGCCAGATAAGCCCTGAAACCCAGAGGTACCAGTCTCTCCCAGAACGTCAGTCAGTTGCAGGCCTCTACCCCACAATGTTGATGCCCCTTTTCAACACAAAGAAGTTAGAATGATCATTGCCCAGATACCCCTGAAAATTGAGAGAATGAACAAATGACAGGGAGGAGGTGTAACTGAGAAGTTAGAATTTAACAAATAATTACGACTACTGACTCATTATATAGATATTTCTTTTTAGTTTCCAGTGTATTAGAACAGCCAGAAGGAAATACTTGAAATTGTTGAACTGTAACACCCAGTAGCCTTGATCTTTGATAAGACTGTATAATTATATAGCTTTTATCTTGTGATCCTGCTATTGTAAAAACCTTGTGACTGATAACCCCGATATCCAGTGTATGGACAGATGAGTAATAAAATAAAGACATGCATCAGAGGAAAAAAAGAATAATTAGCCAGTGTTGACCAGAAAGTGGAGAAATTGAAACCCTCATACTTTGCTGATGGGAATGTAAAATGGTACAGCTGCTGTGAAAAACCAGTTTGGCAGTTCCTCAAAAAGTTAAACAAAGAGTTACCAAATGACCCAGCAATTCCCCTCCTGGGTGTCATCCCAAAGAATTGAAAACAGGGACTCACACAGATACTTGTACACCATACATTCCTGACAGCATTCTTCACAACAGTCAAGAGGTAGAAACCACCCAAATGTCCATCAACAGATGAATGGGTGAACAAAATGTGGTCTATCCAAACAATGGGATATTATTAAACCAGAGAAAGAAGTAGTGATACATGCTACAACATGAGAACCTTGAAAAATTAGGCTACGGGAAATAAGCCAGCCATACAAGGACAGATGTCATATGACTCCGTCTATAGGAAAAGTCCAGGAGGGGCAAATCCATAGAGACAACAAGCAGACCTGAGGTTGCTGGGGCTGGGGGCAGAGAGTGACAGCTAAGGGACTCCGGAGCAACGAATGTTCGGAAATTAGATGGTGGTGAAAATGGCACAAATGTGAATACATTAAAAGACTCCCGAGCTGCACATTTTCGCGTGATGGATTTTATGGTATGTGAATTGTGTCTCAATTTTAATGTATATCTATGACTACCGCATATAATATACATAAATAGGCCAAGAAGAAAATAAGCAGACGTTTTACAGTTCTTGTCACCAGGCTGACTACTCATCACAATGCCGTGGTTAATATCTTACTTCCTTCTTGCACTCCCCACGCCATCTCCTCTGCCCCAGGCTTGGATCTTAGCTGGTTGGGGTTCTTTACCCGGTGAAGGCTTCGTTCCTGAAGGGTCTGCAGCCTCAGCAGTGCTGCTTCTTTTCCCTCCTTCCTTCCTCCCTCCCTTCCTTCTTCCTTCCCTCTTTCCTTCCTTTCCCTCCCTCCCTCCTTTCCTTCCTTCCTTCTTCCTTCTTCCTTTCCTTCCTTCTTCCTTCCTTCCTTCTTCCTTCCTTTCTCTTCCTTCTTTCCTCCCTCCCTCCCTCTCTCTTTCTCTGTATTTTTTTGTTGCTCTAGTTTTCCATTAACATTTTTCTGCTGAGCTTGGAAGAACCAAGCAGCGCCCGGAGAGTCCCCCAGGTTGCAGACCGTGCCCTCTCTGCTCCCACTGGGCAGCAGCCCCCAGGGGACACCTCCTCCTCCTGGTGGTTGGGGTCCATCGCCCCAGCCAGTAAAGAGGCCCTTTTTTTCTGCCTGTTGGTCCAGGGGCCTAGGGAACCTCAGAGGGCTGGGTGGCCATTGCAGCTCCCGGTTCCGAGGTCCCGTTCTTTGATCCCTGTAGCAGGTTGAGGGGGGCCCCTCAAAAGACATGTCCACATCGTAACCCCCAGAACCTGTGAAGGTGACGTGACTTTATTTGGAGGAAAGGGTCTCTGCAGGTGTAATTAGGATCCTGAGATGAGAGCATCCTGGCGCATCCAGGGGGGCTCTGGATCCAGGGAAAGAAGAGAAGACACGTCCATGTGAGCTTGGAGCAGAGGTAGGGGGGCAGCCAGTGCCCAGGACCAGTGCGGCCACAGCAGCTGTAGAAGGCTGGAGAGGCCATTACCCCAGAGCCTTCGGAGGGAGCACGCCCCCCCACCCCCCACCCCACCCCCTTCATTTCAGACCTCCGGCCTCCACCGACCGTGAGGGAATAAATAGTGGGTTACTTTAAGCTACCCGGTTTGTGGTCGTTTGTTAAGATAGCCCTAGGGAATGAACAGTCCCTGGGGACAGGGACCTCCAATCCAGCAGAGCTCCAAGTTTCAGGAACAGGAAACACATTCTGGGAGTGATTATTAGGTGTAGTTGGGAAAGAGCTAGTCCCATTCCCACCCTTTGGTTCCTGGCTGCGGGTTCTGTTTGGGGACATGTTGGTCTGTGGTTGAACATATGCCCTGCACCCTGTAACACGGGACCCCATGTTTCAGGCTGACGTGGCCACGTGCTGTTCTCCTGGCCGGCTGCTCCTGGGGAGAGGGCCACGTCAGGGCCCTTGGAGCTATCCCCGTCTCCCACTGGGTTGGGGGTGACATCTGCCCCACTGTGCTCCCCTGTGCTGCTGGGGGAGCCTTGGCTTTGACCTCAGCTTGGTCTGAAGTCCTGAGATGTGATCCAGCCCCCCCCACACACACGCTTGAGTCTGGGAGGAAATGATGGGAACTGATGATAGCAAGTGCCCAGTGAAGGACAACTTACATGCCTAAGACCCCGCGAGGTAATATTCAACGTGAAAATGATGATGATGATGAAGATAATTGTACTGGGTTGAAGAGCGACCCCCCAAAATTCACGACCACCCGGAATCTCAGAATGAGACCTTATTTGGAAACAGGATGTCTGCAGATGTGATTAATTCAGAAGAGGTCACTCTGTGTCAGGGTGGGCCTCAGGTCCAGTGTGACCGGTCACCTTATAAGGACAGATGTGAGGGGCCATGAGGACGGAGGGTGGCAGGGCTGCGGCCACCAGCCAAGGGGTTGAGGGCGGCTGGTTAACACCAGCCACCAACAGAGGCCAGGAAGGGCCCTTCCCGAGAGCCATTGCTGGGAGCAGGGCCCTGCAGATAGCCTGGTTTCAGGCTTGGGGCCTCCGAAACTGCCAGCAAAGAAATCTCTGTTGTTTTCAGCCCCCCTGGTCTGTGGCACTTTGTTAGCCAGCCCCAGGAAATGAATACAGAAGACAACTGATGATGATGATGGCGACGGCTAGCAGTTTTTGAGCCTTTACTCTGAGCCAGGCACAATTCTGTTTCACTCCCGTGTGTGTTGGCTCATGTGACCCTCGTACGCACCTTAGGAGGAGGCGTCCTTTACAAGAACTCGAAGCACCTTCTAAAACACGACAGTTCACTTATTCAACGTCATTTTTATCTTTTTCTTTATTAGAGAAGTTGTGGGTTTACAGAACAATCGTGCAGAAAATACAGGATTCCCATACATCACCCCACCACCAACCAACACCATGCATTGGTGTGGAATTTTTGTTTCAGTTGATGACAGCACATTTTTAATGACTGTCCTATTAATTAAAGTTCATGGTTTAATTTAGGGTTCACCATTTGTGTAGTTAGTTCCATGGACTTTAAGAAACTTTTATTCTGTTACCATATATACAATATACCATCTTATACCTTTTTAATCATTCAGATGTGTATTTCATTGCTGTTAATTGCATTCATTATGGATTACTGTCACCATTCAATGTCAGTCTGCAGTTGGCCCTTCACCAATTTCCATGTCTTCTGTGCTTGGCCAGTCTGACTCCCCTTGCAGGCAAGGGTCTGGAGTGTCCCATCAGACAGAGGCCCCACTGTGGGGGCTGTGCCCTGGAACAAGCCACCTGGCTTCCCAGCCCTCGCACCGTGGTCCTTGACCCATGCTGCCCTTTCATCCGCAACTCGGCTCCTGCCTCTTCCTGAGAGCCCCCACGGCCGGCTCGAGCCCCATCCCCTGCACCCCCAACCCC
>PVKY010005183.1:0-17869 GCA_004027775.1 Bradypus variegatus
GAGGGGAGAGGCAGCAGGGGTCAGAGAGCAAGGATCCCAGCAAGGGCCTTGGACTTTCCTCTGACATCAGAATCACCAGGAGGAGCTTGTTAAAATGCAGATTCCCTGTGCCCACTCCCAGAAATGTTGATTCAATAGATGTGAAACGTGGGGTCTTTTTTCTTTTTTTTTTTTAAGCACCTGTCTGGCACACACCCCTCCCCCACCCCACTGCAAATTTGAGTGCAGGGCAGTATCCTTTGCTTGTTTGTATCTTCAGCTCCTTGTGCATGGGAGGTGCTCCCTAAATGTCTGTTAGTGGGGCAGTGCGATCCTGCTGAGATCACCCCCTGAGATCTCTGAATCTGCCTTGTCATCTTTGATCTGGCTTAGAGATCTAAATAGGCCAGTTACAGTTCAAGAAGGCCAAAATTATGTGGTCACAGTTATAGCCTTCAAACTAATTGGCATTCTCTTGCCATACACTCAGAAGTTCTCCAGCTCTTCTCAGTGAAATTAATTACCCCAAATTCTCATTCAATAAATGTATTAAAGGAGTCATTGTATTTTCCTTAAGTCCTCCTCTCTCTTTTAAAAGGTTTAGATTATCTCCTCTTGATTCTGCTAATACACTTAATGATGAGATGCCTTATCAACTAGAATATTCATAACCTTTTTTTTATTGTCATGGGAAGTGCTTATGTGTTTTCTTTTTTTCTTTTTAAGAAACACTCCCGAACCTCTAATCTGCTTTCTATCTCTATGAATTTGCTATTTCTAGTCCTCTCTTGTAATATCATACAGAATTGTGTATCTTTAATAAGCTCTCCTAAAAGTTTTGTTATAGGTGGTCTAGCAAACCCCATGTGGAGACATCCACCCCCTCTGAATTTCCTAGATCACTGTGCTGAGTTCCTTCAGGTCAGGCTCTGACTGCTTCATGAGCTCTTAATGAGAATCAGTTGTACCATTTACCATTTCAATAGCCATTTCCACAGCCAGGTATTTCCTTTGTATAATGGACTGGAAGGGAAGCAGTGTTGGCCGGAAAGACTAATAATACCAGTGAAGAATCCCCAGGGAGATTCTTGCCCCCAAGTTTAGCTACTGGGAAAGAAAGGAGTTAGGGCTTTTTCAGTGAGTGATGGGACTGGTATTTCCTGGCACGGACATTTCTGGAGAATTAACATCCAGCCCAACCATTTATCTTGGTTTGTGCACAGCAGGAAGAGAGCTGATGGGTCCTGCAGCCTGGGTGGGACCAGGCCGGAGGGCCCCTTCTGCCTGTCCCCTGAGAGGTACTGACATGGTGCCCAGCACCTCCTGCCTGTGTCTCTCACAAGCAGGAATCTGCTGGATTCAGTTCTCTCTGGAAGGAATCCAAAGGCCGCTGTGGCTATTCTGTCTTGCTAGAATCCCTCTTCCTTGTTTTTGAAGGTAATGATGGGATGTGAAGGCATTGGGCCTAGCCACAGGCTTCTGATGCTGCTGGTGAGCTCCACTTCAGTAAGTCTACAGCTGTTGTCACGTCATGAGTCTCAAGTTTTGGTCAGAAACTATAGTTGCAGTGATTATGAAGCATTCATGGAACATTCTGGGGAACAGCTTTCTGCCTGTGGCTATCTTATAAGAGAAGGGTTTCTGTAAATGGCATGCAGGATGCTGTGCAAGAGGATAGGTGCTGTCAAAGGTAGGAGAAACGGAACTGTCCAAAAAAGGGGGTGGGGGTGAGAACCAAAGGCCAGGTAGGTAGAGTATGTTAGTGGCCGAGCCAAAGACGAAAACCTGGCTGAACCCTTTGGATTGTCTTTCTTCTCCCTGACCCTCCCCACTCCATCTCTTTTTAAAATGTATTTTTAATCATACAAGTAACATAAATTTATTTTTGTTGGGGGAAAGAATTCAAACAAAATAGAAGCATATGGAGTAAAAGTAAAGATCACCCAGAGCACCCCCCTCCCTTCACACTCCAGTGCATATGTGGTGGTTGGGATCAGTTTGGTGTTTGTCTCTGCAGACCTCCTCTGGGCATTTACAGACAGATATACACATGCATGTATAAAGAGCTGTTTTTCACTTAATCTTATCTTGAGAATTTTTTTAATGGCTCTAGATATAGCATGGTTAGCATGTACCATGATTTACTGACTGGGTCCCTGTTAGTGGACATTTAGTTTGCTTCTGGTTATTCTGATATTATAATGAAAGGTCCTTATATATCCCTTCATATATTCTTGTACACACATGCCAGTTTTTTTGTGTGGTTTTTTTTTTTTTTTTGATAGATTCCATGTGGTGGGATTTGCTGGGTCAGAGTGCAAATACAGTTTATACCATGACACATATTGCCAAGTTGTCCTTTAGACAGGCTGTACCTACCTACGGGCCTCCTAGCCGTGGTCTGAGTACCCCTTAAGCCAGCAGTTTGTTCAGGCATCCAGCAGACATGTGTGGTCGGCCTCCTGGGTCTGGGCTCTGTGACTCGGAGCCGGAGCTGTTGACGACTCTTGGATCAGATGCTTCCTAGGGCTGGTGGCTTTGACCCTTGCTGCTGCTGCCACCGTATCAGCTCTAGGGATGTTGTGACAGATGGGGATACCCTAACTCAGCTTTAAAACAGAGAATGTAAGAAAATATTCCCTGAAATTGTAATTAATAGTGGCTCATGTTTAAGGAGCGCTGACTAAGGGCAGGCAATCACTCAAGTGCTGTCATTGTCCTGTAGTGTTGACTGAGGTAGAGGAGCCTCTTCATCGTGAGGTTTATACTACTACTCTTGTCCTCGGGCCTATTGGGAACCCAGAAGGCAAATATGGGAAACTTAGAATTTTATTAAAAGTTAAATGTCATCTCTTCAAAAAGCTTTCCCCTGCCCCGTGTTTCTCTTTCTCAGTTACCTATTTCCTTCACAGCACTTTCCCAATTTATAATTTTATATTATTTATTTGCTTCCCTGTCTGCTTCCCCCATAGCCTGTGAGCTTCAGGAAGGCAGGGATCTTACCAGTCTTACCCATCGCAGGGCCCCCAGCTACTAAATCAGTGCTTGACACAGAGCAGTTGCTTAGCAAATATTTGACTGAATGGATGGACCAGTGATGGCCAGGAAGATATTTTATGATTAATAGCCTAAGGTGCAGCGAGTAATTGCTGGAGGAATCGGGGGGGAACAAGACCACCTTTTTTCTTGTGAGTAGTCAGGGAAATCCTTAGAGGAGGACGCTTGGAGCTGGACCTTGTCCAACTTGGGGACTGAGAAGGAGAGGAAAGATGCTTGGCGGGTGGGCAGGGCCGGGCTCAGTGGGTGGCAGTTGGTCCTCAGTCCTTTCCCATCTCTGCCGGAGGCTGGTCTCTTGTGTCCAGCAAAGCCCCTGCGTGTCCTCCACGGCCCCGCCCCCGCTTCAGTCTGACTTACAACCAGTGCTTCCGTTGAGTCATATGGCACTTGGGGACATGTCCTCAGGTCCCCAGCCAGCTTTTCTCAGCCCTTGTAGCTGGAGGGAATCTGTAGCCACCTGGTCCTTTTTCTCCCTTCCTGGAAGGACAAGTCAGAGTGTCCTGGGAACCAGGTGAGTATGGATTTCAAGCAGGTGTCCAGCGCCTGGACCATCACTGCCGAATTAGCTGGTGAATACAAAGAACATCTTGGCCTGTAGCATTCTTAAAGTACAGCTCAGTTTGAGTTGATCAGTGCCATAATCCATTATAGAACAAATTATCTGTAGATTATTAGTTACATAAGCAGGTTGACTAGTGACTCAGGCCCCATCTTTCACCTGGGGCCCAGTAAGTATTTTTGGCATGTACCACGGACCATTTACTAATTATAATTATAGTGCCTCAGAGTCAGTAACTAGGAAATAACAGCAGTAAGCCATCCATAACGTGGGTGGGGGTATGTGGGGGTCAGGGAGGGAGGAGAGGGGTTGAGGACCTCCTGCACTTCCTTCCTGTGTGACCTCGAGCCAGCTATTGAACTTTTTTGGGTTACACTTTTCCCATTGCCTTACTGGGGATGACAGCCCCCTCCTCACAGGATGTTGAGACGATTGGGCATACTGTGTCTTACTGCCTTTATTCATGTCAGTGTGGGAAACAGCAAGAGCAACGTCCTCTTCAAACACCCAAAGCAAATCCTTAGAGGAACATTTGGTCCCATAAGCCAAGGAAAGAAGAACAATCTCCCTCTTACCTGTTCCCCCCCCTTTTTTTTTCTTTAAACCCTTTTATTTTGAGAACCAGTAGCCAGCAGAAGAAAAATAATGATTGGGGATTACATATAAACAAAAAGGAACTTGTTCAAATGTTGCTTTTTAAAAGGACTAGTGTAAAATGTCCCGTTCACTCTTTCTCAGCTTAAAAACAGAATGTAAGAAAATATTTCCCTGAAATTGTCATTAATAGTGGCTCATGTTTAAGGAGCGCTAAGGGCAGGCCCCACATGATCCAGAGGCCTGGAGCGACAGCATTTGCTTCTCCAGGAAGCTGCAGCCCAGGGGCCAGTGTTGGCCGAGGCTGCTTTCCCAAGCCCTGCAGCTTCAAGATGCAGTGAACCAATGACCTTCCCCAACTCAAATGTCTCAGATACTTATTTGGCCTAACCCCCCTCCAAAAACATCTGTCTTCTGGCTAAATGACAGAGTCTGTGGATGGGGACAACTGCCCTAAGAGGAGTGTTAGGGTGATGGGAAACTCCAGCATGGGTCTGACTTGTATTAGGACTCAGTGAGTATGGCCAGAAAGTGAGAGAGGCCCTGAGGAGGGGCAGTGAATGCAGGGTGCAGGCAGGTGGGAGAGGGAGCACTGGAGGCTCTGAGCATACAAGTGAAGGGCTGTGTGTGTGTGTGTGTGTGTGTGTGTGTGTGTGTGTTTGCGAATACCTCAGCAGCTGGGGAGGATGGGGCAGGCCTCCCAGGAAGAGGTGGCTGTGGGAGGGAAAAAGTGGGCTGAGTTAGGAGGTTTGGGGAGGAGAAATTAACACACCTTGGTGATTGGTGGGAGGGGAAAGGCAGAGGGACTTGATGACATTCTATGAGGGCAGGTTCAAAGAACGGGCTACTCTTCAGTCCCTGAAGGGCAGAGAGCAGATATGTTCTGTGGCTCCTAAGTCAGCAAGGACTAGGTGAGGCAAACAAAGCTTAGGGAAGCAGAAATGACGTACACAGGGTCTCACAGCACTAACTTGCGCATGCTATTTCCCCTGCGCCTTGCCAACTGCCCCCTGCCCAGAATGTGTAAAGTCTCTCTGGGTCTGCAGCTGCTTTGTTGGCTGAATCCTAGGGCCTGTGGGAAATCCATTTTCCTCACAGCCTAAATGAAAAAAAGCCCCAGGGTCAGAAGAGGTGGTCTCAGACAGCCTGCGACCAGGTCAGAGTTTCCCTCCAAAAGAGCCTCCCTCTGGGCCAGTCTGGTGTCCAGGGAGATGCCCCTCCCTGGGGGCAGGGGTCCCTTAGGGCTGGTGACCTTCTCTTCCAGAGAGCCCAAGCGAGCACACAGGGCTCCGCCCCCTGCCTTTGGCACTTTATTATGACAATTTTCAAAAACAGAAGAGTTGAAAGATTTTACATTGAGCACCCATATACTTATCACCTAGATTCTACCATTAACATTTTACTATATCTGTTTGATCATAAATCTGTCCATCCCTCCATCCATCATATTTTTTAATGTATTTCAAATTATAGTGTAGACATCAGTACAGTGCCTGCTAAATATTGTACATATATCTCGTTAACTAGAGTTCGATATTTACATTTTCTTTCTAAAATTTGCATGCAATGAAAAGCACAAATCTTATATGTTCACTGAAGCCTTTCACTCAACAAATGTTTTTGAGATCCATGTTGTTGCATTTAATAATAGTTCATTGCTTTTTTTAAATAAGTATTTTGGAATAACTTTAGATTTACAGGAAAGTTTCAAAGATAGAGTTCCTATATGCCCCACACCCAGTTTCCCTCATTGTTAACATCTTACATTCCCACAGGGTATTGCTCAAAACTGAGAAAACTGTATTTGGTAAATGACTATAAACTAAATTTCCAGACTTAACTTGGATTTCAACAATTTTTCCAATAACTTCCTCTTTCTGTTCCAAGATCCAATCCAAAGCACCAAACTAGTCGTCATATCTCCCCAGCTGCCTCTTCTATGTGACAGTCTCAGTCTTTGTTTTTCGTGACACTGACAGTTTTGAGGACTGCTAGCCATGAATCCTCCATTTGGGGATGTCTAATGCCTTTCTCGTGATTAGACTGGGGTTACGGGGTTTTAGAAAGGACACGGCGCCGAGCTCAGACCAGGAGTCCATGTTGGCTCCATGGTCTCTCCAGCATTGTGACCGCCTTCACCCCGTGATTAGGGTGATGCTCGCCCATTCTCTGGGGTGGGAGATAGGCAGGAATTAAACTTCACTTTCTGGAGGAGGCAGTATCTCAATATATTTGGGGATTCTATCAGGAAGATTAGTCTCTCCTCTCTGTGTATTTCTTTACTCAGTTGCTTATTGGCTGATTGTTTAAATTGAATTTTTATTTTTGCAAGGTAATACATGTACATTGTTTACAAAGTTAAGGCATATAAGGAAAAAAGAATAGCTCATTAAAGTTTTATAATTATTTCTTCTGGTACTTCTAAATAACAGGCTTAATCTACTATTTGTATTTCTTGATTACTTTTCCCCTATTTTTATTAGATTGAACCATATGAAATTGCCAGTATTCAACCATTTATTATCTGCAGAAATGGGAATTTCATATGGCTCAATCTAATACATATTTTGACTTCTTGCTGCATTTTTGAATGGACATTGGCTTTTTGTGTGGCGTTGGAGTTGGTTCATTTTGTTTTTGTTGTGAATTGTGACTTTATACCCCTCATCTGACTGGCTCAGGGGTCAGCCCCCACAAGCTCTGGCATTGCTCCAGGCTTCTCTGCCCCCACCTAGGGTCCGGGTGAGAAACGAGGTCAGCCTGTGCAGTGATAACTCTCTCCCCAGGGGCCTTCCTGGGCTCTGTCCATTCTTCGGAGACCTTTGGCAGAGTTCTGTGCACTTGGGCTGGCTAGGCCCCGGGTACATACATCCCCTTGCAGGGTGCCTGGCCACTTAGTGACTGAACTAGTGCAGCTCTCTAATTGTGGTCTTGGGCCAGCTATTGAACCCTTTGAGCCTCTGTTTCATCTTCTGTAAAATGGGCATGATCAGTAATCTTCCTGACGGGCTCTTGTAGAATGGCAGGTCTTTGTCCTGAGGCCATGACTGTTGCTGGTGATGGGAATACCCCCCTGAACACCTCCTCCATGCCCCTCCATGTTCTTTCTGCCCACAGTATACTCAGCTACCTTCATCAACTTTAGGTGAGCAAAAGAAGTTGCCCAGAGCAACTTCTGACTCACTTCGAGATCCTAGGAAAGGGCCTCAGTCTGTGCCGAGGTGGTTGGCCTAGATAGCGGGGAGGCCCCTAGGTACTGGAGATGTGTTGGTGGCTGCAGTAGTGAGCTGCTCTCCCTGCTCCTTTCATGGGGATGGGCCTCTGCCCCTCCTGCCCCTAGCACTGGAGGGCTTGAACTTCTTGAGATGGTTGGGATTGAAAGATGTCAGGTCCAGTGTGCAGATGACCTTGGCAAATCCCTTTTTTTCTTTGGGCCTCAGTGAGGAGAATAGTGGGCTGAACATCGAAGGCCCTTTTGATTCTGTGTCCTGGAATTGGAAAGGCGAACCGAGTTGGGTGCAGATACCCTGGTAAGCAGAACCACTCAGGGACCCTGTCCTGATGGAGCTCCCAGTCTGGTGGAGGGGACACAGCTGTCAAGCAGCCACAGTTGAAGGTCAAAACTTGGATGAGTTTGCTAGCACTAGCAAATAGTGGTTAGTGGGGCCCAGACCTAAGCTAGGGAGTAAGGGAGAGCTGCTCAGAGAAAATGATTCTTCCTGAAAGAAGGACAAGCCAGCATTGCTTGGATGGATGAGATGAGCATTCCAGGCAAAGGAAAGTGGGGATCCTCTAGGGGGAGGGAAGATGCCAGTGTGACTGGAGCGGAGGGAAGTGGAACACCAGGGATTGAGGGACACACAGCAGGGGCCAGGGACAAGGCTCTGGAGGTCCAGGGAGTTTGATCTGTACCCTGGGAGCCATGGGAATCCTTTGGAGGATTTTAAGCTGGGAGGAAACATCAGATTTTTCAAACACTGCCCTTGGCTGCCAGGGGAAGGGACTGGAGGAAGAAGTTTGAGAACAGGGAGCCCAGAGGGTAGGCCTTCTGGTGTTTGTTTAATGACAGTAGCTTTGTCCAAGATGGTAGCCATTTAAACAGAAATGGGTAGATCTCAGAGTTTAGGGGATAGCTTTGACAGGACTTGGTGCCATACTCTGTGGGGAGCAGTGGTGGGTGATTCTGTGGCCTGGGATCCTGGATGAAGATGGGGCATGGGCACCCAGTGGGAAAAGTAGGAGTGTGGTGTGGGTCTGGCTGGGGCAGAGGTGCCTGTGGGGCACCCTAGAGGTGAGGTGAAGGGGCTGCTGGATGAGCTGTACCAGGTCTGGCATTCAGAGACCGGGGCCTGGGGTGGAAATAAGAGTCCTGGTGGGAGAGGCAGGTACAATGATGGCATTTTCTGAGGTTCCAGCAAGACCTTGCAAGGCTTTTGATTCAGGGCTGGGCAGGGGCTTTCCTGTCTCCCCAGCCCCTGAGGAACTCAGGGTTCAGGGGGCGGTACATACAAGTTCTCATTCCTTCTCTCCCCTCCAGATCCTGCTCATCTCCGATTACTTCTACGCCTTCCTGCGGCGGGAATACTACCTCACACACGGTCTCTACTTGACCACCAAGGACGGCACGGAGGCTATGCTTGTGCTCAAGTAGGCCTGGCTGGGCACAGGACTGTATGGACTTTGGGGGGTCAGAGGGCCAGGAGCTGGACCAAGTCCTCAGGCAGGTGGAGTATGAATCCAGGTTCATGGACCCCTGGTACCAGAAGGGAACTTGGCTGGCAACAAGGCCTCTGGGGAAGAGCCAGGAATACCCCACTTGGACCCCCACTTCATGGGTCTGCCCACCATGCTGCCCCCTCAGGCAGGAAAGGGGGAAGTAGGTGGGCAGAGCTTGTTAGGTTGTGGCTACTCAATAAATGCTTTTCTTTTTGTTACAAAAAGATGTCTGTCTATCCTGGAACCCACAGCACCTGCCAGAGAAGGTGGGCTTGGCCACAGCTGGTGCTGTGGTATACTCTAAAAAGGTATGGATTTCCAGAATAAACCCTAAGGCCACAGAACAGAAGTCTGTGTCCTGGCAGGCTGAGCATGGTACACAACATTCCCATCAACCTTCCCTACCCCCTAAGGAAGCAGCTGGAGGCGGAGGGCCAGGCAGGCCTGAGCAATCTTTATTCTGCAGAGGGACAGTGACCACAGATCCATACACCATGCCAAGGTTGGGAGAGCCAGGGGCCAGTCCTTCAGGGATGGGCAGATCCAGGCAGGGGGCAGCACCTTGCGTAGGTGAAGGGCAGGTGGGCAGACAGACAGGCAGGGGGCCTAAAAAAAACATAAAAACAAACCACACAGCAGGGGTGCTGGAGCCAGCACTGGAGGGGCAACCCTAAAGTGACTGGCCCAGGATCCACCCCAGGGCAGAGTAAGTGGTTGGTGCCCCCCCAGCTGGGGGGACACAGCCCTGCCCAGCCCACCAGGGGCAGAGGCAGCTCAGTTCAGAAGCCAGGGGACTGGTCCCCCACTCCCAGGCCCCCCCTTCCCCCCCTACTGCTGGCTCAGAAGCCGAAGGTTTCCTGGGAGGCGTAGACCATGTAGAGAAAGCCATCCTCATCCTTCTCCTGCTCATAGATGTCTGCGATGGGCGTGGACACGCTCACCATACTGTGCTGGTTCACCAGCAGGAAGAAGGCCTGCGTGGGGTTCAGCTGCAGGCGGCGCCTGGGCAGAAAGGCAGAACGCCCGTGAGGGGCTTGTGGGTGGTGCCCTGACCCCCTCCCTGGCATGGCTCCCAGCCTGGTCTCAGAAGCTTTCACCTCTGAAGCAATATGACCCCTGCCCTTGACCTATCCCAGCCTCCCAGAAGAGGGGTGCCGCTTCTGCCCCTTCGAGAGGGAACTCGGCCCCCTATTCAACCCCAGCCAGACCCAAGTTCCCCTCCCGTGGCAGCTGCCTGCCCACCGGATGATCTTGACCAGCTCGCTCATGTTGACATGGTCCGGGACCAGGAACTTTGTCTTGTCCAGGACGGGCAGCTGCTTCTCGCCCTTGTAGCGCTCGATGATCACCTGGGAGTAGGGCGGGCAGGGGAGTGGGGACCTGTGAGCCCGAGGGCCAGGGTTGGGCCAGGGACAGGGAAGGGATGGGGTGGGGGTGGGGACTCACCGGGATCTTGCTGGGGTGCTGGTCGCGGATCTGCTGCACCTCCTTACAGCGGTCGGCTGCAAAAGGCGATCGAGGCTTGAGGCGGGGAGAGGTGCTGCGGGCAGCTCCGCCCTGCGGGTCTTCGAGAGGCGGCCCCACCTCACCCGCCAAAGCCCCCGCCCCCGGGGCCATCGGGCCTCAGCCCTGGGCACCAGACAGGGTGGGGAAGCAGGGAGGCCCCCCCGGCCGGAGCCTGACGTCACAGGGCTGACGTCACCAGCGGCTGTCTAGGGCAGTCCACGTCCCCCACCCCTGCGTACCCCCACCCCACGCTTGAAAATCGCCAGCTGGGCCTCACCGAAGCTCCGCCGCTGCTTGAAAGGCCGGTCCGAGGGCATCGCGCGGGCCCGGCGGGTCGCGCAGACCAGGGCTCTGCGGCGCGCGGTGCGGGGCTGTGACTGCGGCTTGGGGACTCCGGGGCTCCGCGCCTCGCGCTCAAAGGCTCTGGGGCTTGCGCTGAGCCCGGCGGCGGCGGCAGCTTCGGGAGGTAACTCACCCAGTGACGTCAGGTCACAACATTCCTTAAAGGGGAGGCCGGCGCACTGCTCCCATTGGGCCGACGCAAAACCCGCCCGCCCGGTCCCGTGACGTCACGGCGCAGCGAGCCTGAATTCCCGGCCCAGAAACGCGAAGGGGCGGGGATGGGGCGCGCTCCCATGGCGCGTCACATACCCTTGACGTCATGGCCTGCGCGGGCGCCTCCTCCTCACGGCCCTTACAGATCATTGTGGTTCTGCTTCCCACCTTGGGCCGGGAAGCTCCAGGAGGCTGAGAGAGCACGGGCCACGCAGCGGCTTAGCATCCGCCTATTCCCGCTCTCACGTAGTCACTGGACAAACGTGCACTCAGGGTCTGTTCCTGTCAGGGGATAACAGCAAGGAACCAAAGTTTACACCTTCATGAACTTTATGGTAGAGGAGAAGAGGGAGGGAGAGGGGCATTAAAACATACTGAAAGTGCAAGACACCAAAAAGGAACAGACTCTAAAGAGAATCTCTAGAATTGAAAAATAGAGCCATGAAATGAAAGCTTCAGGTGGAAGGGCAAAGACAGATTAGACACAAGCACAGGAAAGTCACCAAAGTGGAGATACATCAGAAGCAATTGCATGGGGAAACAAGGTAGAAAATATAAGAATAAGTGATGTGAAAGAGAAAGACTCAGATCCAATCAGAGTTCCACAAGAAGACAAGATAATGTGTGAGAAGTGCCTGCAGAGCTCCCCAAATTGAATAAAGACCAGGATCATCACATAAAATCCAGAGTAGGATGAATAAAAGTAAAAAATCAGCATCTAAGCACTTTACAGTGAACTTGCTAAATTCTAAAGATGAGATCTTAAAAGCTATCAAAAAGGATAAACTAAAAGAGATAAAATTAGACTGACAAGACTTCTCAGCAGCAAATATAGAAACCAGAATAAAATATATAGTATCTCCAAACTATTGAGAGAAAATAGTCAGTAGTTAATGCATGATTGAAAAGTCAGAGAGAAAAAGATATAAGCATTTACACAAAACTATTGCTGAAATAAACTGTAAAGGTTGTACACTTCAGTAACAAGGACATGTAACCCAAGAGGAAGAAATTAGATGGGAAAATGGTGAGCAAATAAAATGGTGAATGTGTAGGTAAATCTAAACAAACACAAAATAGAACAGTAATGGTAGTAATTGGCTTGGGGGTACAAAAACAAGGTGCGTGGGACATAATAGCATGTAAGAGAGGAGAGCATAATTGGAGTTAAGTGTCCTCAGAAGCTTGATTTGTTTGCAAAGAGGATAAAGATGTTGTCTGGCTTTGTGAAGTCAAGTATGTATTTTAAACACTTAATAATGGTGACTAAAAGAATAGAAATGGGATTTATTATTGCCAAATGCGGAAAAGAGGGAAAAGGTAGTAAAGGGTACCTAAAATTATAACAGGCAAAGAAAACAAAGAAAAGTAAAAAGGATGGTAAATAAACAGCACAAAACCAAAGGCAGAAATGTTTTAAATTCACCTGTTTAAAAAAAGAAAAGATAAAGATCATCAGATTGGCCAAGAAAAAAAAATTCACTTCTATGCTGTTTCAAGAGAGCCCTTAAAGGCACCACAACTAAAGCAATACACAGAGAAAAACTAATCAAAAATGTATTTATAGCAAAATCAGACAAAATAGACTTTAAGGCAAAAAGCATTGTTAGGGGTAAAGAGGGTCACCACAAAATGATGAACAGAACAGTTCACTAGGAAAAGAATTCTGAACTTCTATGTTCCTGGTTAAAATATATATGAAGCAAAAGTGACAGAATAACAAGGAGAAATTGGCAAAATCCTTCATCATACCAGAAAGCTTTTAACAGATCTCTCTGAATCACTGATAGACAAAGTTAACCAAAACAGGATTTTAACACAGTTAATGATCCTGATCAATGAACCTCAGTAGAATCCAGAAGCCAACAAGTTATTTTCAAGCATACATGGACCATCTACAAAAAATGACCCAACCACCAGGCACCAAGGGAAAAAATCCTCAACAGATACCAAATTTCATACAGACCATATTCTCTGACCTCAGAGAAGAGCCAAGAAAGCCCCAAATTGGAAATTTAAACATACTTGTTAACCCTTTACTCAAAGATGAAATCATACAGAAATTTAAAATATTTAGAACTGACCAAAAATGAGGATACATATAAAAACTTGGGGTGGGGTGGCTAAAGCAGCACTTAGAAGGTAAGTAATAATCCTTTAACTTATTTTAGATGAGAAGAAATATAGAAAATGAGCAGTTTTAAAGAAAGTTAAAAAGGAGCAACAGTATAAACCCTAAGTGGCAGGGAAATAATACTAAAGAGCAGAAATTAATAAAATAGGGAAAAAAATACTAGTATGGATCAACATCAAATCTGGGTCTGTGAAAAGACCACTAAAACTGTGCAAAGGGGCCAAAAACAGCAGCAATTACAAAAATTACTATAAACAACTTTATGCCAATAAATTTAAAACTTAGATAAACTGGAAATTTTCCTAGAAAAAAATGTAGTTTGTCAAAACTAACTCAAAGAGAGACTGAGAATATCCAGAATATATGAAGAACTTTTACAACTCAACAAAAAGACAAACAACCCAATTAAAAAGTAGGGTAAGGATTTGTACAGACATTTCTCCAAAGAAGATATACAAATAGCCAATAACCAACAAGCACATGAAAGAACCTCAACATCCGTGATGGTTAAGTTCACATGTCAACTTGGCTGGGTTGTGGTGTCCAGTTGTTTGGTCAAGCAAGCACTGGCCTAATTGTTACTGTGAGGCTTTTCTTTGAATTTAAGTAACACAGTTGATTGCGTCCATGGCTGAATAAATCTACAATCAGCATAGGCAATTGCTTCAACAATGATCTCATCCAATCAATTGAAGGCCTTTAAGAGAGAACCAATCATTTCAGCAGTCAGAAGAATTTCTATCTCTATTTCAGCCAGCCAGCTTCTGGGGAATTCATCAAAACCTTCATCAGAGTTCCCAACTTGTAGCCTGCCCTACAGAATTCAGATTTGCCAATCCCCACTGTCATGTGAGCCAATTCCTATAATTGCCAATTCCTCTTAATATTTGCATATACACATATGTAAATATCCAAGTCTCCTGTACTTTTTCTCTGGAGAACCCTGACTAATACATCATTAGCCATTAAGGAAATGCAAATCAAAACCACAATAAGATACTACTTCACACCCACTAGAATGGCTATTTAAAAACAAACAAAAAAAAAAACAGAAAATAAGTGTTAGTGAGGATATGGAGAAATAGGAACCCTCATTTATCATTAGTGAAAATGTAAAATGGTGCAGCTGCTGTGGAAAGCAGTTTGGCGGGTCTTCAGAAAGTTAAACATAGTATTACCATATGACCTGGCAATCCCACTTCCAGGTACATACCACAAAAAATTGAACACAGGGACACTGATGTTCATAGCAGCATTATTCCCAATAGCCAAAAGGTGGAAACAACCAATGTCCATCAACAAATGAATGGATAAACAAAATGTGGCATATCCATACAATGGAATATTATTCAGCCATAAAAAGGAATGGAGCTCTGCTACATGCTACAATATGGAATAGCTTTGAAGATCTCATATTGAGTGAAATAACTTCAGACATAAAAGGACAAATACTGTATGACCTCTCATATGAAACAGAATATGTAAATTCATCAAGTTAGAAATCAGAATACAGGTTACCAGGGGAAGAGTTGAGGCTGGGGGGTGAGGGTGAGAAGTTCATGCTTAATTAGAACAGAGTTTTTTTGGTGTGTTGGAAGTTTTGGTAATGGATGGTGTTGATGGTAGCATGACATTGTGAATATAATCAATACCACTGAATTCTATATTTGAAAATGGTTAAAATGGGAAGTTTTGTTGTGTTACCATGATAAAAATTAAAAATAAAAAAAAGCCCACCATAGTATTACACAACACAAAGCGTGAACCCATGGACTTTAGTTAACTATAATAATATTGATTCATTACTTGTAACAAACGTACTACCCTAATGCAAAATGTTAATAGAGAAACTGCATGGAGGGGTGGTATGTGGGAACTCTGTACTTTCTGTGTGATTTTTCTGTAAACCTACAAATGTTCTCAAAAAATAAAAAATAATAGCCTGAAGTGCCAGCAAAGGGTTCAGTCAGGTTGCCAGGTAACCCTGCCACGAGCTCCCCCATGCTGACCTTTTTTCCTAAGCATGTTTCTTCTCCACACTTTGTCTTCTGGGCCTCCCTGGATTCATTTAATATTCATGAGTACTGTATGTGGGGTGAGGCTTCACCCCATACTCTAAAGATATATAGGGCAGAGTCCATGCTCTCAAGGATCTTACAATCTAATAAAAATGGCAAGGCAAGTATACAAATACCATGGTTGTATTCCTTAACATAATCTTTTAAAATTCTTGATTTAATCACATCTGCAAAGACCCCCTTTCCAAAAAAGTTAACACTTAGAGGTTCCAGGGGTCACAACCAGATATCTTTGGGGGACACTTTTCAGCCTACTACAAAAGGGCACCTAAGAAGCCCACTTCTGAGGGTTGACTACTGAAGTTCCTATTTGTCACCTGTCTGTGCCAGTTTGAATGTATTATGTCCCCCAAAATGCCATTATCTTTGATATAATCTTGTGGAGCCAGTGATATTAATGTTTAGATTTTGGCATCCTTTGAGTGTTTGCATGGAGATGTGATTCAATCAGCTGTGGACAAGACCTTTAATTGGATAATTTCCAGGGAGATGTTACCCCACCCATTCAGGGTAGGTCTGAATTAAATCAGTGGAGCCATATAAATGAGCTGTCAAACAGAAGGAGCTCAGAGCAACTGAGAGTGACATTTTGAAGAGGAGCTGCAGCTAAGAGAGGACAAAACGCCACAAGAGCAACATTTTGGAGAAGGTCATTTTGAAATGCAACCTGGGAGTAAGTGGATGCCAGCCATGTGTCTTGTGAGTTAACAGAGGTTTTCCGGATGCCAATGGTCATCCTTCAGTGAAGGTAACCGATTGTGGATGAGTTACCTTGGACATTTTATGGCCTCAAGACTTTAACTGTGTAAACAAATAACCCCCCTTTTATGAAAGCCAATCCATTTCTGGTATTTTGCATCCTGGCAGCATTAGTAAACCAGAACAGTGGCTAACTACTGGAGCTAAGCTGTATTCATAATGATACCCAAATTCTGTGAACCCAAGCCAAGATGCTGTTTGGTTTGCTGCAGCTGCCATTATGCAACATAGATTGGCTTTTATAAAGGAGATTTATTAAATTACAAATTTACAGTTGGAAGGCCATATAAGTGTCCAAACTCAGTATTCATGATTTGCAATGGGTGGAGGTGGCCTAAGGGTACACTGACTGAGGAACAGAATGGTGAACTGTGGTGTGTGCATACAATGGAATATTGAGCAATTACAAGGAGTGAATCTGTGAGACATGCAACGAGGTGAATAGATCCTATACACAGCATTTTGAGTGAAGTACGCTAGAAACCAATGCAAACACTATAATGCCTTACCAATATGGACTAATTACAATGTGTAAACTCAGAATTAAATCTTAGAGTACAGCCTAACAAGGAAATGATTATTGTAATGGTCCCTAGATTGTAAGCTCTTACAGCAATCACATCTATTCCTGGATTGTAATGGCTGTCTCCAAACTCTGAGATGTTGATCACTTAATGTATAACCTGATTTGTCTCTGGAACATTGGTATCTGTGTAACACCTGAAACTCAGAGCTAGAGCTCGGCAGATATGAATATCAGTATTAATACATACAGTAACTGTTAAAAAAAAAAGTTGAAATAGGCCCCAGATGTCAATTAGAGATATGAATAAAGCAGATCTGGTTAAGACTAGAGCAAATTGGGCCAGAGGGTAAAGGCTGAAACTGATTGTGTTAAAACTTCAACTTCCATGCGAGACCAAGGGAAGAGATGTTTATTTGGTGTAGGGTCTGTATTTTCTAAACAATATAACTTCTATAGTCAGTTTGTTCAAACACTACAATTACATGGAACTTTGAATAGGAAGTGAGCTATATGGTAGGTCTGTATAGATTAGAAAGAAATAGCAACACATCCTAAAGTAATTTGTGTGGAGAATAAAAATATATATTCAAGGCCCCCCCTAAAGAGCTGAGGGAGAATGCAGAGGTGTTGGTCTTCCTCACCTCGATTATTGCTGATGTTCTCACAAATATTGGGGACTGATGGCTTGATGTGCTGAGCCCTCTGTCTTGGGGCTGGCCCCTGTGAAGCTTGTTGCTACAAGGAGAGGCTAACCCTGCTCATAATTGTGCCTAAGAGTCTCCCCGAGTGCCTCTTTGTTGCTCGGATGTGGCCCTCTCTAACTAAGCCACCTTGGTGGGTGATCTTGCTGCCATCCCCCATCATGGGACCTGACTCCCAGGAGTGTAAATCTCCCTGACAATGCAGGATATGACTCCCGGGGATGGATATGGACCCAGCATCACAGGATTGAGCATATCTTCTTGACATAAAGTAGGATGCAAAATGAAGAAGTAAAGCTTAAGTGGCTGAGAGATTTCAAATGGAGTTGAGAGGTCACTTTGGTGGACATTCTTACGCACTATATAGATAACACTTTTTAGGTTTTAATATATTGGAATAGCTAGAGGTAAATACCTGAAACTATCAAACTCCAACCCAGTAGTCTGGACTCTTGAAGACGGTCTAACAATATATCTTACAAGGGGTGACAGTGTGACTGTGAAAACCCTGTGGATCGCACTCCCTTTATCCAGTGTATGGATGGATGGGTTGAAAAATGGAGACAAAAACTAAATGAAAAATAGGGTGGGATTGGGGGGGTGACTTGAATAGTCTTTATTTTTATTTTTTATTCTGATTCTGATTCTTTCTGGTGTAAGGAACATGTTCAGAAATAGATTGGGAGTGAAGAATGGACAACTATA
>PVKY010005184.1:0-17869 GCA_004027775.1 Bradypus variegatus
CAATGTAGCCCCAGAAAAAGGAGCCATGTATGAGGCCGACGGTCTCTGGATCCCAGCTGAACTGGGCTTTCTGCGGACCAAGAGGCACGTCAAACCCCCCGCCCGGCTGGAGGCTTTGTCCCTCCACCAATCAGCACCCACAAACTCAGCCCTTCAGCCAATCAGCACGCAAAGATCCTGCGCTCCACCCCCCCACTACCCCCCGTCAATCCGAGTCCATCAACTCTGCCCGCACAGGTTGCTAGGGTCTTTCCACCTTAGCAACGGGACCTTCTGCTGTCAAGAGGCCTGGCTTAGCCTACTTTCCTGCCTCAGTACCCCTTCCCTGAATGTCTAGGGGCCCTGAATGTTGGGATCTTTCTCCACTTCCATCCAACTATTGAACTTTTAGCTGCATGACCTGGATGGCAGGGACCAGAAATAGCCAAAAGGGCGTGTCTGATTGAAAAGGGGTAGGGTGCACGGCCTATACTGGGCGGGACATAGATATGGGAGCGTGTATTCAGAAAAACCAGGGTCAAAATTCTGGATGGGGCCCGAGGTGGGTCTACGATTAAGTAGCTGCGACACTGGGACCTGGGTGGGGTGCAGGCGTGAGCCCACTTGCTACTAGGCCCGGAATGGAGCAGGGGCCACTCATGGGTGGGGCAGTGCCCGCATGAAAGCCAGCACCGCAGGACCGAAGTGGGGTGCAGTCTACAGTTTGCCTGCAGGGACTTGAAGGGGGCGGGGCTTTATTTCCACGGGGGCGGGGCTAAGGTAGGAGAGCTCCCTGAAGGGGTTGGTCCAGTGGGCGGGGTCCGGGTCTAGGCTGAGCGGGTGACTGGAAGGGCAGCAGCGGGGCGCGGACAGGGCTGGCCCCACCCCCCGAGCTACCTGCACCACCACGTGGCCCCCGCGGTGGGTGGTGCTGTTGTTGACCATGGAGACAATGGCCACGCCCAGGTTGCAGCGGATGCCAAAGCTGATGCAGAAGCCCAGGCCGCTCATTATGGCGATGATGTAGCGGCGTGGGAGGCCGAAGCACGTGCAGTCCACGACCGGGGGTTCCCGGGTCTGCGTCGTCACAGGGCGCCCGTCAGCGCTCAGCTCCAGCGTCTCTGCACCTTCCTGCCGCTTCTCCAGAAGGCTACGGGGCAGCAAGGGTCAAAGACCCTCGGAAGTCTGCGTCTAGGCCTCTCCTTTCTCAAACCCAGCAATTCAGCTCCCCAGCCCCTTCTCCTCGACACTCGGGCGTCTAGCCCCCAGTTCCCTCCTTCCCTAGCCCCCTCTCTCAGAAGTTTTAGACCCCAGACTACCCTTGGGCTCCGGGAGCCTGTCCCCAGCCCCCACCCCAAGGCCCAGAGCCTCTCTCCAGCCCCCTCTCCCAGATATGAGTCTATTTGAGGAAGCAAAAGGTGCTAAGGAGATGCTTCAGCAAAGGTGTCAAAAGAACAGATGCTTCTCAGCCATGTCTGCTATATATACCGACCCCCTCCTCCCCTGCCCACCCACCCCCCACCCGTGGCATGCCCTTCTTGCTTCCAGGCTCCAGGTGTGGGGCCGACATTCCCAGGGACAAAGGGGGTGGGGGAAGATGCAGGGCCCTGGAATCCAGAAACCCAGCCCCAGCATCCCCGGGGAAACTTGAGTTCAGGCCTTCAGCCCTAGGGGATAGGAAGGGGGAGTGGCGGGTGGTGTCCTGGCAGGGGACAGATGGCCCTGGCAGGGGGATTGGCTCAGTCCCCAGCATGGCTCTCGCCCCCGCCTGTTCTGGATCCAGGACTGAGTCTGTGATGACGGATAGGGTACTTGGAGGGCCGCCGCAAACCCAGAGAGTTCTGGGAGAGGGAGAGTGCATGGAGAGGGAGGCACCCCGAAACAGGAAGGTGACAGAGTTCCAGGGAGGCAGGGACAGACACACAGAGAGGAAGAGTTGCAGGTGGCCAGGGTGGGGGTGGACAAACACACTGAAGAAGGAGGGAGAGGAATCCAGGGAGAGAACAGAGACTTAGAGAGGAAGAAATAGAGAACCAGAGAGAGAGCTTGAGACAGAAGCCCAGAGAGGGATGCACAAGGCTCGGTAAGTGGGGGATACATGCAGAGAGAGGGGGACCGAGACCCAGGGGGGAAGGGACAGAGACCCCGGGGGTGAGACATAGATGCAGAAAGAGAGGGACTGAGAACCAAAGTGTTGAAGCAAAGGCACTGAGAAAGATGGAGAAACTAGGCGACTGAGGAGGGACAGGCTGGAGACATGATTTGTGAGGTGCGGCCCCTCTCCGAGGCGAGGAGGCAGCCAGAGGATCAGGCCGGATCCCAGGAAGGGACCAGAACAGATGGAGGTGCGGGAGACTGGGACGGGGGAGGAAAGAACAGCCAGACGGTTGGGGGTGGGGTGGGGGAGGGAAGTGGAAGAGATGAGAGAACACAGCCGCCCCTCCCCATCCTAGAACTTAAGAAGGTAGGTAGAAGAACAATTAAGAAACAGAGGGGAGGACAGAGATGGGGCAGGGGGCAGGAACCAGAAGTAGGATGACTGAGACCCAAAAAGAGGGGGACAGACACCCAGAAAGAGGAGCAAATTGAGTCCCCCAGAATGAATAGGATGGGATGGCAGGGAGTTCCTCCTCCTCCCGTCAGAAGAACATATCAGCCAATGAGGTATTAGACTTTGACCCAGGTTGATATCAGATGATATTTGACCCTGATGATGATATTTGACCCAAGATGTCATTGCAGCCCCTGAGATTTGAGATTCATTGCTAACATAAGGAGACAGGCTCTGACGCAGGCTTTCTAAACAGGGGTTGAAAGACTTGGTTGGAGACCCCTCTCCCCTCCCTGGGGGCTCCTGATCTCAGGCCTATGGGCTGGGTGAAGAGGAACACCAGAGCTTGGGAGGCAGTTAAACAAAACAAAGAAGGTGCCTCAATGTCATCCCCTCCAGGTCTCTGTCCCCTTATTTCACTTTGGTTGTCCCTTGTCTTCCCACTGTACAACTAAAAAACTGAGGCTCAGAAGGTGAAAATAGCATGTCCAAGGTCACGTGTGAGAACAGCAATGGGGTCTGGCCCACTCCTGCTCCCCAGCAGGGCCCTGCCCAGAGCCTGGCTCTGGGAAAAGGGACATTTTTATTTCCCATCTCGCCCCTACCCCTCTCCTTGTCCTTGTCCCAGCCTGCCTGGGTTACCGTCTCTTTCCTGGTCCTAGGGAGTTTCCCACCCATGCTAGCTAGCATCACTCATCTCCAGGAAAATCTGCAAACCCCAGTCCAGGCTTGGAGTGTGCCTGATCCGGGCTCCTGCCCTCATCATTTGGTCCCCCTTCCTCCTCTGTTCCCAAAGTGGACCTCAGTTTCCCCAGCTTCATCTAGAGGATTGAATGGGCTCAGGTGCCATGTCCAGTACAGGTCATTTCCCAACAATCAAAACTGAACGCCAGGATTTCTTCTCAGCTCAAAATCCTTGGTGACTCTGCCTGGGAGCTCTGAGCTCTGGGGTCTCTGGGGGCCCCAGCGGCAGCCCAGAGAAGTAAAGATGAGACAGAGGAAAGATGGAGAGAAACCTAGACCCAGATGAGAAGCAGAAAAACAGGAGACTGGGGGGGGGCGCTGAGGAACACATCCCTCCCGCTGCCGCTCCCCTCCCAGCCCCCTCTGTCAGCCTGTCTCCCTCTCTCTCTCCTGACTTCGCACTGATATATTTTGAGAAACTCGTGAAAGGAGGTGAGAAAAAGGGTGGGGAGGGGCTGGAAAATCGGGAAAAGAAGGAGTGAGGTTATCTCGGCCCCCTCTCCCATCACTGTGCCATCCACCTGTCCCCCTCCCTTCTGCCCAATCTTATTCCCATCTCTCGTGTTACTAGAGGGTAGGGTAACTTTGGAGCTAGGAGGCAATCTGCAGTAAGCAGGACTAAGATTAGACTTCGGAAAGGACTGGAATGGCCCAGTGAGGTGGACTGAGGGTAAATAGCAAGTGGGGCCAGGGCTGTGGGCAGAGAGGTCGGGGTCTGAGGAGGCCACCTCCTCCCTCACTGTGGCCAGATATTTTTAGGTTTACCGCAGCTGAGTAATTTCTCTGACTTGGAGCCAGGGCTGGGGTTGGTGGTGAGAGACCATGTGGAGGTGTCCAGACTGCCCCAGGTGACACCCAGGTCGCTGGGGTACTCTATCTGGCCAGGAAGAAGGTCCCCTCTCCGCTCCAGCATATATCCTTTGGGAAATCGGCCCTACCTCAGGGGCTTTCTTCTCCTTAGGGACCCAGGAGTCCCCAGCTTCTTCCTCCCAGCTTAACACCCCTCAAGGGCAAGGATCCATGGGCCCCAATCCGCTTTAGCTTCAGATTAAATCTCGTAAGAACAGAAACTGAAAAAAGACAGAGAGAGATGGAAAGAGAGCCAGACATGGGGGGCAGGGGCCAAAAAGGAGGGGGCCAGAGACCCAGAGAGAGGAGACAGAGATGCAGAGACATGGAGTGATAGAGATGCTGTGAGGGCCAGGGCAAGAGACCCCAGGGAGGGGCAAGGGCCCAGAGAGAGGGGAGCAGAGATCCAGAGCAAAAGTGGAATGAGAGCCAGAGAGAGGGGTGACAGATCCAGAAAGATAGGTGGACAGACAGGAGAATGGGAGAGAGGTGGGACAAGTGGCCTGGGAGAGGGGGACACGCAGATCCAGAGAGAACAGCAGAGCTTAGGGCTGGGGTGGGTGCAGAAAAACGAACCGGACTATGGACCAGACCCGATCAGGTAGAGCGGCGCCGTCGGGGACAGATAGGTGGATGCCCAGGCCAGGGTGGCCCCTGTCCATCTGTCCATCTCCACCCAGGCGGGAACGAGCGTGCTCCTTGGACCCCCGCGCCCCGTCCCCGCCCGGGAGTCCCCGCCACACTCACCGGTGCAGCCTCCCGAGGGCGCGACCTGCCAGCTTCCGAAACTCCTCCTGACGGAACTCCATGGTGGCTGCCCCTGCCGCCCCTTACCCCCGCCGATCCCCCCGCCCGCGGGCCCGGGCGGCCGTGTCCGGGTTCCCGGGGTCCGCCCCGGCCCGGCCGGCCCCGCAGCTCCGCTCGGGGGGGAAGGAGGCAGCCAGTGCCGGCTGCCTGGGGGCTGTCACCGGACCCAGCGCCGGGGGGCGGGGCGCGGGAGAGGCCCCGCCCCTTGAACTCTAGCCCCGCCCCGCCCCGCCCACCAGCCGGGTTCTCTCCTTGTCAATTCCAAGACCACGCCTCTGCGTTCTGAGCACGCTTCTGAGTTGCAGCGCCCCCCAGTTCCCTCCCTTCTCCGAGTTACTCCCCGCAGTTCCATACCAACCAGATGCCCCATCTCAAATTTTCTTTCCTCCCTTGAATTATCCTTCCCGTCCGAAGTTTGTCTCACTTACTTCAGTTCCCCCTAATTCCATCTCCCCAATTTCGTTCCTGGGAATACTAACTTCCCTTCAGATTCCCTCCTCTGCATTTCACCCTCTCAGTTGTTTCTCCTAAATTCTGTGCCTTCTAGTTTCACGTTCCCTCTAGAGAACTCTGCCCCCACCCCAGTTCTATCCCCCATTTTCTTTCCTCCCAGTTCCTCCCCCCCATCCAGTTACTGCACCTTTGATTTCCATCCCTCCTTGGAGTTTCTATCTTTGTCCTTTTGAATTCCACTCCCCTTCACGTCCATTTCTCGTCTGAACTCATCCTCCCCTCCCAGTTGCTTCTCTTCCTGAGTTTCGCCCCCTACTCCCGATTTCTTCCTCCCTCTGAGTTCCACCCCTACAGTTACATCCCTTCAGTGGCCAGTCATGACCCCCAGAGTAACCTCCTCCCTCTGTGTTCCTTCCCCACATCCCTGGGATCTGAGTTCTGTGTCATCCTCCAGGTTCTGTCTCTGCCCTCTGAGTTCTGCCCCGCCCCCTAGGTTCTGTCCCCGCCCCCTGGGATCTGTTCCCGCCCCCTGGGATCTCTCCCCGCCCCTCTGGGATCTCTCTCCACTGTCCAGGTCTGCAGACAGGTCCTGCTCCCCCTTTAGCCAGACCAGCCTCTCCCCCTGTGTCTGATCCCACCTCCGGAGCCCGGACCCTGGAGAGTGCTCCTTTCCCCACCGCCTCCCCGCGTCGGGCCGCAAATGCATTTGGGATTAAATTTTCATGATGTGGCACAGGTCCCACAGGAGATGGGGCGGATGGAGCAGACAGAGCGGCGGGTGGACGCCGCCAACGGAGGGACCGGACATCCGTGGCCCGCGGGGACTCTTGCCTCTAGCCGTTTTTCGCTGGGACTCAAGATCACGCGACTTGGCCTTTTTGAGAATCCCCTGCATCCTGGGCAGGAGGCGCCAGGGGCCCGGACTCCTGGGTCTGAGAGAGGAGGAGTCCGCGGAGCCTTCCACACGCGCCACCTGGTGGCGACGACAGCCCAGGCCCGCGTGCGGAGGCGACGGCCGCGGCTCCCGGCCAGGTGTGAGGGCGGAGCAGATGGTAAACAGGAGGGAGTGGGGAGGGGGCCTCGCCGCTGCCAAGGCCCGGGCCACAGCCGGAACCGTCACCATGGAGACCGAGGAAGGCGGGAAGAACCCGGCCCAGCACTTTTTTCGGGACCTGCGAAAGAGTTCCTCTACCTCCCACGGAGGGTCCCCGCGCGAACTACAAGTCCCAGCGGTCGCTGGGCGGCCCCGCCTGCGTCGGAAGGGCCGCGTGCTCCGAGGGCCGCTGGGAGATGTCGTTCTTGCTCGCTGGGACAGCGGGCGGCGGCTACGTTACGCCCTCTGGCGGACACGGCAACCCTGTTCGCTCACGCTCACCCACCCTCTTGCTGACCTCTTCACCACCTACTCTACCCCTCACCCGCTTGGTGGGTCAACCACACTGGCCTCGCTGCCCCTTCAGCATCCTTCCATTTACTTTTCCTAGAATTCACTTGGGGGGGGGGCGTTGTGGCAATCATTCATTAATTCAACAAATATTTCAGTGCTTACTATGTGCCAGGTATTGTCACATTATAGGGGACATGTAAGGTGAGTAACACTCTGGGCAAGCTTAGTAACAGAGGATTCCAATGCAGCTGGGGGGGAGGATCAGAAAGCCTCAAGTTAGAAAAAGTTTCAAGGAAAAGCTTGATAAAAGGGATGATGGGGGGTGGGGTGGAGTTGGTGGAGCTAGATGGGGAAGTGTCCCCAGCCCCTGGGAAGGTCAGGAGGTGAGATTCTGGTGGTTTGAGGCTCTAGAGTTTGGTGTGATTGTGGTGTGAGGCCGGATTCTGGGGATGGGCAGCTTGTCAGGGTGAGCAGCTGGAGACGATGGGGGGGGTGAGGGGACTTCTGCACTGAGAGTGTAAGGCAATTAGAAGTGGCCTGTGTGCGTGCACCAGTGGAGAGGGTATGAGGCAGAGGGAGCAGCGGGTGCTGAGGTGGGAGAAATGGCTGTGGTGGGGACACTGCTGCTCCCTGACTGGGTCACAGATGAAGAGGTGAAGGGGGTCTGGCTGCTGGCTTTGAGTGCCAGGCAGAGGGACTTGGACCTCCTCAGGGGCCCCTGGGGAGTTACAGGAGAGCTGGGAGCAGAAGAGGGGTAGAGACAGCTCTGGGTCACATGGGGGGCTGACTGGAGGGGAGATTGGGGCCAGGATGCCAGGGAGGAGGCTGAGAAGGGGATGGGGTGGGGAGCAAGGACTACAGCCATGGCCTCCATGGGACTCTAGTGCCAATCCCAATGTCTCTCTTCTCCTCAACGTCCAATCTACCCCAAGCCAGACACAAAACGAAGGCAAAAATCTTTTATTCCAAATTGTCTTAGAGAAATCAACAGCTTCTTTTCCACTCTTGGAAACACAGGGAGACTTCCTGGTCAAGAAGGCACCGACATAAGGGGCATCGCCACCAACAGTTGCTGAGGAAAATGGAAAAGGGTGAAGACTCAGGCCCCAGCCCCTCCTCCTTCAGACCTGGCATCCTGCCCCCTGCCCATTCTCCTACTTCCCTGCACCCTCTCCCCACCCCCACTCCCCACCCCACCCACACCCCCGAACCTTCCTCTTCCAGTGGAAGGCTGCTTTGCTCTCCTCGGAGTTGATCCGCAGGGGGATGTAGGTGTCCAGATGGTACAGCTGCTGGGGGCCCCCTACCACAAGGCGATTCTCCCCAATCTCCAGCGACAGCCCCAAGGCTCCATCCTGGGGAGGTGATGGCATCAGCCCACCCTCCCCAGCAATGGGACCATAATAACAGGGACAAACCAGAGCAGCTTCATGTGGAGACACTGCAGTTTCAAAAGATCTGATCTCCCAGGAAAAAAGCAGAGGACAGGAGTCACAGGTCCCCTGGGGACCTGCCGGGCAGCAGCAAAGGGTAGGCTGACAGCCCTGTGGCAGACAGGAAGCTGTGTGCTAAGAAGGTGGCACCAACCTGCAGAGCCCAGGCTGGCAGAAGTCCCTGCTCAGACCCCCGACCCTCCCAGATGTCCTGCTCTGCTGGAGTGGGCCCTCACCAGTTTGGGGAAGTCAATTTCGGCTAAGAGGAGGTCAGGGGCTTCCAGCCAGAGGTTCAGGTGAGGCTTCTCAGGGCTGGAGGGGAACAAGACCCAGAATGGAGGATGGCCACCAGGTCTCTGCAGGGGATAGGGGAGGCTGCCCTTTGGCCTGGCCTGCTGCCCCCCACCCCTGGCTCCCTCATCCCAGCCCTGTCACCCCAGGAAACCAGGAGCTTTGCTTCTCTCCTCTCTGGGTCCCCAGCGTCCCATGCTGAGTGGAAAGGGAAGATTAGGGGGTGGGAGGGTTGGAAGAGCAATGGGCAGACATGAGAAGGGACCCCTGAAGGCCCACCCTTCCTGAGCTGCTGGGGAAGGGGAGTCCGGCATATACAGGCTTTCCAGCTCCTGGATCCGCGGACGCTGCTGAGACCGGATGTTCTGCTGCGAGATGGAGCCCAGGAAAGGCCGGTTCTTCAACATGCGCCATTCTGCGGCGAACGGAGCCGATGGTCAAGGCTGCCCCGCCAGGGTTCCCTCTGCCCGCTCTGGAGGCCTCGCACCCGAGGCTCCGCCCCTACCCCGCCGGCCAGGGGCCTGACCACGCCCCCAGCCGTAGCTCTAAGAAACAAGCCCGTGCTGGCCCCGCCCATTCCCGGATTTCCCCCAATAAAATCCGTCGCCTAGCGGGAACCCCGAGGCTGGCCCCGCCCCTCCTTAAAAGCCGCAGCCGGGCACCGCCTCCCCGAGGGCCCTGACCACGCCCCTCACCTGGATTCAAACACAGTTTGTATTTGTCCTCAAGACCCTCCCTGGCAATAGTGACCACGAGCTCCCGCAAGAAATCGCTGTTCTAGGGGCGAGAGAGGGAGGAGAGATGCGGGGGGCTGGGGGGGTAGGGAGAAGCCCCTTCCAGGCCCCCCCACAGCCCCGCCCCCAACCTGCATTCGCCGGTAGAAGTCACTGTTGACAGCTACGTCGTAGGCGGTACAGCCCTGGCTTTCTGCAGGGAGAGAATGGGGATAAGGCCCCCAGCCCCCCGCAGGTACCCCACTACCCAGGCACAGACAGGAAGAAATACACTAGGGACAGCAGCCGCAAGAACTAGCGAGACCGCGAGACTATTAGGAAGCGAGGGCTCAGAAAGGTCCTTCACAGCCGGGACTCCAGTTTCGCCCCAGCCCGTCCGTCCCCACCAAGTCCCCAGTGCTGACCGTGCCCTGGCTCACAGCCCTCCAGTGGCTCCCCAATGCCCCCAGCCGAAAGTCCAGGCCCCCAACTCTCACAGAGAAACACTCTTCTCCTCTAGAACTCTCGTCAATTCCAATCACTCAGTTACTGGTCATCCAATCCTATCATTCTCCCTGCCCTCCGGGCCCCACCGCCCCTCTGCCTGGAGTCCTCTGCTCTGTCTTTGCCGGATGAACTCCTACAGTTCTTTCAAAGCTTGTTAGACATCTACCTCCTCCAGGAAGCCTTCCCTGATCCCTCGATTTCGGTGAAAGGCCTCTGAGGGCTATGCTGGGTGCCCTCTCCAGTGTAGCTGGGATAACACCATATTGAAATTGTTGGGTCCCACCCCGCCCCACCTCCCCAAAAGCTTTGTCCTCAAGAGGCTTCAGGAGACACCTGTGAACTGAAAGAACAAGGATATAGAGACAGAGGAAAAAGCAGAGATGAAAGAGTGAGACCAGGCCATGGAACTCAGCTAAGGAGCCTAGCACACTGTGCCCAGCCCTCCACCACCCGGAGGTGGGGCAGGGAGGAGTGCTGTCAGGACTGCACCAGAGAGCAGGTGCTGGGTGCCCTGGAGGTGGGGGATAGCCCAGAGAGAGCAGAAGATGAGGGGGGCCAGATTTCTGGGTTCTGAGGGAGGAGGGGCCTGGGCACCTAGACTCCTGGGTCCCGAGGGCACTGACTTGCATCCAGTTCGGCATGAGGCTCTCCCAGACTCATGGGGATGCGAAACCCGGTTTGGTCCTCCTCGAGCATTTGAAGCAGCTCATCCTCAGTCACGTCAGCAGGAGGAGGGATGGAAGGAGAGTGACAGATGTTGATGAAAACCTTCCCTTCCGATGAACTGGTCTTTACGCAGAAACCTGGTGGGAGTGGGTGTGTCCTGCCCAACTGTCTCTGAACATCCTCTCTAGTCTCTGTCCCTTTCTTTTCCTTCTTCTGTTGTCCTCCTCTGTTTGGGTCTGTTCCCAAAATCACTGACCCTCTTCCTCCTGTCTGTCCCACTGCCCACTCCTGCTCTCAGCAGCCCCGTCCTCTCTCTGGATCCCTCCTCACACACCCCCACCCTCACCCCAGCTTCTATACCCCATGATTGTGTCTCTTTTTTTTCTCCTCTCTCTGCGTCCTCTGACCCTGGTCTCTGCCCCTCTCTTCAGGGCTCCATCCCTCTCTCTCTGGGTTTCTGTCTTTCTCACCAGGCTGAGGTTGGATCTGTGTAGACTCTGGTCTGGTTGTCTGGGCTTGCTGTAGCTCCTTGGAGGCCTGTGTGAAGGAAAACAGTCACCAGGCTTGGAGTTTGTGCTGTTAAACCCCTCATTTGTTCCTCAAATATTTACTGAGCAACTGTAAGATATGATAACTGTGGATAACGCAGGGAATAAGGCATACTAGGTTCCCTCCCTCCTTTGAGGACCCCTTAGAACAACCCGAACTCATTTCCCATTTCTTTCAGAGCCTGGCAAATTTGGAGCCAAGCAACTACAATTCCCGAAGGTCCTGTTGCCGCCTCAGTGCTTTCTGGGAACTAGAGTCCTATCTGTAAACACAAAATATTCCCGAATATCCAGGGATCTTTGAATCCGGTCAGTCCGCACCTGCAGCAGCAGCTCCTCGAAGCGCGCCGTCTCAGCGCCCATCGTGTCTGTATCGCTTAGCTCCGGCACCAGCAACTTCGAGTCTGCCATTATCCTGGGAAAGAGACCTAGGCGTCCCCGGCAACCCCGATGTGGGGATCCCAGATTCCCCGAGATCCGAACTCTGGGGCCAGCTCCCGGCACCGCAATCAACACCCACTATTATGTCCGAAAATCTAAGACTCTAAAACTACAATTCTATTCAGAGCAGAAACCGTGATCAAATCCGTTGGGAACCAATATCTCTGGGTGAACACCGGACCCTACGTGCCAAATTTACACACGAGAGCCGCACTTCCGGTCTCGGCGTACGGGTGGACCTGGAGTAAGCCACACTTCCGACACCGGAACACTAGGTCACAAATTTGCAACGGCATTCCATTTTCGACCAATCACATTCGAGGCTTGAAGCCACGCCTCCGATTTCGCCCAATCAAAAATGAAATCTGAGGCTACCCTTCCCGCCTCGACCGTAAACACTGATTTCTAAATGCCACACTTCCTCTCTCGATAAAGCTTCATTTCCCGACAACCACTCTCGGCCAGATAATGGTGCAAAAATGTCACGCTTCCAAACTCTTAATCTCAAAATCTGTTTTAAAGACTCCCATGTGATCTCTGAATGAGAAAAATGATAATTTTATCTCAGAACTAGATTCTGTTCCCTAGTAAATGCATTTCGGACTAAAAGCTGCACTGTGATTGGAGAACGCCGAAGCGGCCGCCCTCCTAAACCCGGAGACCCCTGTGTGCCGGGAACCCATATCTCGGGTCCTCACCTCTTCCGGCCTGGAGTAATACGCATGCCCTGATCGACTTTCCCAGCGTGAGCCTGTGGGCTGGGCTACCATAGCCGGCGGAGGGGTGGGCGGGGCTTACTCGCCTATAGCTCCGCCCCGTTCTCGTTAGTTCCGTCCCCTCTGGGCGGGAGAAGGTGGTGCTGCCCTTTGGCCCTCCAAGTTCTCTCTTGGGCAGAGCGCCCCGCAGTCCGTGGCTGGAAGCTTTCCGGGCGGGTAATGGCTGCGACGCGAGCGGCGCCCCGCGCCCGGGAGATCTTCACCACGCTGGAGTACGGGCCGGCGCCGGAGAGCGACGCATGCGCACTGGTGAGGGCCGACTGCCCCCGGCTTCCCCAGTCCTCCCGGGAGGTTTCTGGCGCGCTGATTCCCGTGACCCATCGCGGCAGCTCACTAACTCCGCCCGTCTCAGCCACCCGGCTTCCCACCACCCCATAGGCCCCACCCCTGAAGGACGTTCCCTTGAGCCTTTGCGGGTACCGAGTTTTAGCAGTTTAGTGTGTTCCGGATATCTAGTTCTTCTTGCGTTTCACGGTACTGTGCTCCCGGTGGTGTTTCGGCGATTCCTCAGAACTTCCCGAGGAACTCCTGTGGTTCCTCAGACCCCCTCAGAATCTCCCGTGATCCCCCTGACTCCCCAGAATTCCTTTGGGGCTCCCGTGATCTTTCCGGGACCGCCAAAATTCCCGTAGAAGTAGCATGATTAGTGAGAACACCCTGCTGCTCTCGTGATCCCCCGGGACATCTCAATTTCTGTGGGGTTCTCTTGACCTCTCGGAGACCCTCAGAACCTCCGTGAAGCTCCCGTGATTCTTCAGGGCCCCTCAGTACTTGTAAGGCCCCTGTAGTCTCCTGGGAATGCTCAGAATCTCCCGTAATTACTTACGGCCCCTCAGAGTACCCCCGTGGCGCTCCCATGATCCCTCAGGGCCACCCCAGAATATCCCACGGGGCTCCCATGATTCTTCACGGCCCGGTAAAATCCTCATGAGGATCCCAAGAGCCCCCAGGGTTCTTCAGAACTTCTCAGGAGTCCCGTGATCCCCCAGGATCTCCCAGAACTCTCGACATTCCTGGGAATAAGTAGGGTGCCTTGAATTTTCTGTACTTCTCCAGAGCTCCTCAGGGTTGCCCAGACCCAGGCCTGAGGAGATTAGTCTTGTCTGGAGGGGGAGGGGTTAGAGTAAGCTCTGGGTGTCCAAAAGAAGCCTCTGGGACCTCCTGGGGGAGGAGCTGGAGGAGGAGAGGCAGGGATGGAGGTTGGAACAGTGGTCCAGGTGAGGCCAGAGCCTGCTCCCAGCTGTGGGGATGGAGAGGAGGGCATGAGGCTGAGATGCAGGAGGAACAGGGTTTGGTGGATTGAGAGGCAAAGACAAGGCCTGGGGTTGGCCCAGGGACTGGGTGGCCATGCCCCAGGTGGTGAACCCAGGAGGAGCAGGTTTGCCAGGGAAGATGCTGAGCTCAATTGTGACATGGTGAGAGTGTGAAGGGCCTGGGGACAGCCACGGGCAGTGTGCAGGAGACAGATGCACCTCAAGACCAACGAGACCTGGAAGTCACTAGTGTAAAAAGAGAATTGAACCGGGAACTGAGGGAGTGGGAATGACAAGATTTTCTGGGAATGTCATGTACAGTCAGACAAGAAGAGGATCTGGGATAGGGTATAGAGAATTGCCACACTTGGTGGATTATCCTGTAAATAGCAATAAGGTGTCGATAGCTTCTGTTTATCTGACACTATTTTCCAGGCTCTGTGCTAAACTGATCTTATTCAATTCCCAGAATAACTGGGAGGATACATACTATTAGTGTGCTTGTTTTGGTGATATTTATAACAGGTAGAAGGCTGGAGAGGTTAAGTAACTTGCCCATGGTCAACACAGCTTAAAAGGGGTGAAGCTGAGGCTTGAAGCTGAAACCCCAGATTCCAGAGTCCTAGTATTCCAGAACCCTTGGATTGCAGAACTCTTGGATTCTGGAGCCAATGGTTCCCACCCCCCACCCCTACTAAATGTCCCAAACTTGTAGTTTATGTGCCAGATTTGACCAACAAACTTGTTTTTGAGTTAGTGGACAACTAATTCCATGTAAACATCCCAGATTCCAGCTCCTCTTGAAAATAATATCCCGGAATTGGGTAACCTTTGGCTCATATTCCCTGACAAAAATCATCTGGATCCAATAGCAGCTTGGCAATTCCCAAGCTCCCAGTCCCATCAGACCCTCTTAAGACTTGCACAGATAGCCTTTGTGTTTCCTTTTTTGGGAATTTCCAAAATTCTGCAGAGAACTTAATATTATGAACTCCTGTTTGCCCATCAGCCAGCTTTAACAATAATCAGCATTTGGCCCAAGATTTCTCTCTTGGTTTTTTGTTTTGTTTTGGCATATTTGAAGCAAATCCCAAAGGAAGGTCTTGTTATTTTAGCCATAAATATTTGAATCTCTGTTTCTAACAAAGGCTCATTTTGTGCCATAATCATCATGCAGTTCTCACATTAAATATTGAGTCACTCTTTAATATCAGCTAATGCCCAGTTCATGTTCATGTTCCCTGATTCTTTCATAAATGTCTTTTTCCCTGGGCACATTTGAGTTTGGAACTCCCAGGTGACCACTTTAGAGAAAAATTAGAAGAACCAGCTGGCAGGGTAAGAGGAAATGAAGAAAATGTGGCCTTGGGGATGCTAAGAGAAGACAGAGTTTGGAAAGGAGAAAGTAGGACTGAGCCTTCAATTTGGCAACAGGGAAGACAGGACTGGGAGAGAAAGGAAAGGAACACGGAGCAGATATGGAGGGTGAGACACAATAAAATTAGTAGCAAATACATAAGTAGCTCTGCTCTAAGTATGTAAGTTATTAGTCTCCTGTGAGGTACAGAGGGGCCACGATTATCCCCGTCTTCCAGGTGGTTCAACAGAGTGAAAGCCAATGTTGCACATCAGGTAAGTAGCAGAGCCGGGAATCCAACCCAAGCCATCTGGCCCTGGGGCCATGCTATGCTCCTCCACAATGCCACGTCTTAGTCTCAGATGTTTTGCTGAACCAAGACCCAAATAGGCTGTCCCTGGCTCAGGATGCCATGTGGGAAGCAAAGCAGGGCAGTGTCAGGCCTGCACCTTCCATGGAGGTCACACTGCCCCCCGAGTGAGGACAGCTCAGGTGTACAGGAATGAGATTACATGGGTGGGGACAGGAGGCACCCAGGCTTAGAAGCCCCACACCCCACAGAAAAACTGATGGTGCTTGATGCACTCTCACAGGTTTTTCTTCAGGGTCCCGGCAAGGGACACACCCAGTTTCCCAGACAAAGTGGAGTGGACCAACCTGGGGTGAACGTAGCTAATATTCCAGCTGGATTGGGTTTCCAGGGAAATAGGAAGCTAACCGGAGGTCGTTTTTCCATGGTGGAGAAAAGGTTTGGCCATTCCTTTGTTCATATTCTTCCCCTTTAAAAGACATTACAAGGACCCTCTTATATTGTGGGGAGGGGGAGGCGAGAGGTAAAATGGTGCATCCTCCCTGGAAAACATTTGGTGGTTCCTCAATAAGTGTAACAGAGTTACCATGTGATCCAGCAATTCCGCTCCTGGATGTATACCCATAATAATTGAAAATGGACTCACACGGATACTTGGATGTGAAATGTTCATAGCAGCATTATTCACAATAGTCCAAAAGTGGAAGCAACCCAAGTGTCCACCAACAAATGAGTGGTCTCTCCACCCAGTGGAAATTAGTGAAGCTCTGAGGGTGTGCTGCAATGTGGGTGAACCTTGAAAACGTTATGCTTAGTGAAAGAAGCCAGTTACAAAGGACCACAGATTGGATAATTCCTTGTATATGACAAGGAATTATCCTGAACAGGGAAAGCAAATTAGTGGTTGCCAGGGGCTGGGAGTGGGGGTGGCAAATTGAGGGATGACTGTCTAATGGGTACAGGGTTTCCTTTTGGGCTGATGGAGAGGTTCTGGAACTAGAGAGTGGTGATGGTTGCATGACATTGTGAATGCACCAAATGCCACTGAATTGTATATTTTAGAGTGGGGAATTTTATGTTACATTTATTTTACCACAAAAAACAACAAGCAAAAAAGATGGAGGCAAAGAATTAGCTCATAGAATGATGAGAATGGGGGTTCCCCTTCCCAGAGGATGCTCAATAGCTGTTGAGCGGCCCCAGCTGCCCCCCAGACACCTTTCCAAACCATCCCTCCCTTCCCCAGGCTTGGCTGGACACCCACGACCGGCACCTGGGTCTCTATGTAAACGGAAAGTGGTTAAAGCCGCCGCACAGGGATTCCGTGACTTGCCAGGACCCCATCTCAGGTACGAGGGAGGGAGGGAGTGCCAGTCCTCAGTCCCGCCAAAGACACCCCATTCTCTTTGCACAGGAAGCAGACAGTGTGGGGAGGAGGCTGTGCTTTCCAGTTCTCCTGATAGCAGTCGCCCTGGTTGTGCTCCCAGCCCCTTTTGAAGTCTCTATCTCTGAAATCCCTTGCTTGCCTGTCGGAGGCAGCCTGAGCTGGGGACCTAGAGATTATCATCTCCATTTATCAGACCCATAAGGGGTCTGGGGACTAGCTTCATTGCCTTGGGCGTTCCCACAATCAGAGAGCCCCCGCCCCAGTCTGACATGGGTGCCCCTGCTCTCCTCCCATCTGGGTGCCCCCATCAGGAGACAGCTTGGCCAGTTGTCTCCAAGCACAGGCTGACGATGTGGCAGCAGCAGTGGAGGCAGCCAGGACCGCTTTCGAGAGCTGGAGCAGGCGCCCTGGGGCCCTTCGGGCCCAGCTCCTGACCAGGTAAGGCAGGTGAGGGGTGGGTCCCTGGGAGGTGGGAGTCCTGGAGCTGTGGGAACAAGGACTCTACCTTCCAGTACCCTACTGAGTTAATTAGTGGCTAAGGCTCATATTCCCAGCTTGCTTGGGGGACATTAATGGCCCCCCAAAACCCATTGCCTACTATCCTCTGGGTCTAGTAATGGTAAAACCTCTACTTCCCTGAAGATCTTTGGGGCTCATTGCATTCCATTTCTCAGCTGTACATTGAAACTAAAAGAGCCCCAAACCCCATTTCCCAGCATGTTTTTGGGGCAGCTACAGACAAAGATTCCATTTTCCAAAATACTGTTGGGATCAGAAGCTGATAAGACTGAATTCACTAGAGGCTTATGGGTAGCAAAACCTTCCCACAACACTCTGAGGATTTGTGTTTCTTAGACTACATGTCCCATAAATATCTGATGCTGCCCACCCCTGAAAAATAAACAATGGGGCTGCCACAGAGACTCATGGGGATTGTAGTCTAGGGATATGGGGCTGTTCTAGGAGCTGGGGTCTATCAGGCGAGGAGCATTGGGAAATGACTATCCCCCCTTCTTTCTCCCCAGGCTGGCTGAGATGATCCAGAAGCACCAGCGGCTGCTGTGGACCCTGGAGACCCTGGTTACCGGGCGGGCTGTGAGGGAGGTTCGAGACAGGGATGTCCCCCTGGCCCGGCAGCTGCTGCAGTACTGTGCAGGCCAGGCCCACACCCAGGAGGAGGCGCTGGCAGGCTGGGAGCCTGTGGGTGAGACCAAGTCCCAGCCCCAGCCCCCTCCTCCCTCAGACCCGGGGGTCCAGGCCCCCAGCCCCTCCTCCCTCAGACCCAGGGGTCCCAGCCTCAGCCCCCTCCTCCCTCAGACCCAGGGGTCCCAGCCTCAGCCCCCTCCTCCCTCAGACCTAGGAGTCCCAGCCTCAGCCCCCTCCTCCCTCAGACCCAGGGGTCCCAGCCCCAGCCCCC
>PVKY010005185.1:0-17869 GCA_004027775.1 Bradypus variegatus
CACACACAGCAATCGGTAGTGGAAGAAAATTATAAATATATCTTATTACATGTCTTATGATTTTAAAAACCCTCAATAAGATTATAGGAAATGGAGACCGTATCCAAATTAAGCTTTTGTGAGATGAGAAATATAGTCAGATAAGACACACAAAATGGAAATGTAACAGGTATCATGGAGTGATTTCCCCCCCCACAATAATCATTTACAAATATATATTTTTAAAGAAGCCTTACTTAGGTCTTCTAAAGATGTGTCCATATTGGCAGCAGGCAAGACCAACTGTTGGTGTATATACAATTGGCATTAGATTTTCAATATCATCTTGCAATATTCTATAAAATAACTTCTCATTTCTCTCCTGAATTCCCATTATATAGATGTATCTGAAATAAAGCACAGTAGAGAATGTCAAAGTCAGCCTGCATTACATTCAAAGTTTTGGTTTCTGCAAGTTAAACCTAAAGGTCTAAAAATTGAGCCCCTCATCCCAGCACCCCAAAGGAAAACAAAACCCCAAATAATCACTATTTAACACCTATGACAAAAATTAACAAAAATAAAAATGTACTTAAATGGTAGATAATGGTGATGATTATGAAGAACATAAGAGAAATGGAGCTAACATTTATTGAGCCCTTGGGGTAAACCAGGATTTATGGAAGGAACTGGAAATGCAAAGATAAACAAGGTGCTCTCTCCTTCCCATGCCGCCATGTAAGGGGAGGGTGCCAGATACCTCAAAAGAAAAGTTACAGGAGGAAATATTGATGTACATCCATCAGAAAAAGCACTCATTTTTCAATATGAAGTGGAAGCTACCATTCTTGGAGAAATGGGGGATCCAATATTGGGAGAACGAAAGGAATGCCAAAAAATCATTCGTCATAAGAGTCTGAATGCCAACACAGATATAACTGCCCTGGCACGGAAGGTGGTTGAAGAATGTAAAATCATTCATCCCTCAAAACTAAATGAGGTAGAACAGCTGTTGTATTATCTTCAGAACCGCCGTGATGCATTGTCAGGAAAAGAAAAAAAAAGAAAAATCAAGCCTAAAGATCCACCTCCATTTGAAGGAATGGAGATTGATGAAGTTGCTAACATCAGTGACATGGATGAACACATTGAATTATTATATGAAGATATTCCTATAAGGTTTGGGGTTCTGCCTTGATCCTTCAGCTTGCTCGAAATCCTGATAACTTGGAAGAACTACTATTGAATGAAACTGACTTTGGTGCATTAGCAAGGGTCTTAAGAGAAGACTGGAAGCAAAGTGTTGAGTTAGCTACAAACATAATTTACTTTTGCTTTTGCTTTTCCAGCTTTTCTCAGTTTCATGGACTTATCACTCACTATAAAATTGGAGCTCTGTGTATGAATATCATTGATCATGAGTTGAAAAGACATGAGCTTTGGCAAGAAGAACTTTCTAAGAAGAAGAAAGCTGTTGATGAAGACTCTGAAAATCAAACCTTGAAAAAGGACTATGAAAAAATTCTTAAAAAATACTAGGGGCTTGTGGTAAAACAGGAACAGCTCTTACGAGGTACGGATTCCTGAACAATGAGAAAAGCAACAAAATATTTACTCTAAATACATTTATTTTGTACAAATTTTTTAGTCAAATGAGTAAAGCTATTACCAGAATAACAATGTTGTATAAATTTTAGTATGATACAAGTTTTTCTGCCTAAAAGTTTGGGTAATAATGTTATAAATTTCACTCCATTATCTTTCCCTTTCCACCAAAAGGGGCCCCATTCAGCTCTTACATTTCTAAATACTTGTTTATTCATTCGGAGAGGATTTTTAATCTGGTGTGTGACATTTTCAATAGTAAGAATCCTTTTGTCTTGCAAAATCTAATTTACTTGTCTTATATAATATAGTGAATTATTTTGTTGCTTTTCTTGGAAATCCATGTTCTCTTGTTTTACAGAAAACAGTTGCGTGTTTCTGGGCTTTACTGAAATATGTAAAACCTCAATAATATGGTTTCTAAGAGACGAAATCTTATAATTAGTGAGAATGATGTGGAGATCTGTGTACATTCAGTTACTGGTTTGTAGTTGGTTAGTGATTTTTAATGCAGTTCATTGGTCATTTGATTAACTTGTACATGGAAGTGGTTGCTGATAACTCCCAAAATATTTTCCTCCCCTGAGAATTATTAGTCTTCTTAATTATACTGAATTCTTAAAATATTAGCTTGAACAATTGAGTTCTACCTATTGGGAAGAAATGTCAGGTTTTCAAAAATTAATTTAAAAATAAGCTAGAAAACTACAGGTGTTACCCATGTCAGCATATAACTTAATGTGCATCATAACTCAAGAAATGAATTGTTTTCATGTCAAAGTTTCAAAGCACTAAGTTGATTTTTTAACATGTAAAACTTTAAGCTCTATTCCTAACCAAATACTTCATTTATGCAAATATTTTACGTTTGCTTTTTTTAAACACTTTACTGAGATATAATTGATTTACAATAAAATACACATATTTAAAATGTAAAAAAAATAAAATAAAAAAAGATAAACAAGGCCCTGCCCTAAGGAATTAATATTGTAGTAGGAGACTGACCTGTAAATAAGGAAGCAGAATAAAGTGGCATTCATTCAAATGCTAACTAAACACTGTGTGCCAGGCACTCTTCTGAACTCCAGGGATGTGACCCTGCCCTCATGGAATTTATAAACCAGGAGAGTTACAGGCATTATAAAGTCTACATAGAGCACAGAGGTAGCACAAAAGATGGAATGGTCAATTCATGTAAACAAATATATAAATAACCATTTTCTAAAAATAAAATATAAAGAACTGGGAAATACTGACCTGAAAAATCAGTTATTATCTTGAATTAAATATGTCTAAAAGAGAACTCATCATCCTTCCCCTAAACTTGTTTCTTCTCCTTTCATCCTTTGACCAAACGGGAAACTCAGAGTCTATTCTTGATTTCTTCCTTTCCCACCTTCCCTACCCCATTCTAATTAATCATTAAGTCCTACAGATTCTACCTCCTAAAGAACTTTCGAATATAAACATTTCTTTCCATCTTCATCCAGTCCAAGTTACCATCAATTCTCATCTGGACTACTTCAGTAGTCTTCTAATCAGTCTTTTTTTTTTTTTTAACATTTTATTTTGAAATAATTTAAACCTTACAGGACAGTTGCAAAAATAATACAGAAACAATATAGCAAAACCCAACATATCCCCTACCCAGATTTACCAACTTTTAACATTTTGCCACATTTGTCCATCCTTCCTTCCTCCCTCCCTTCATCTACCTACCTATCTACCTACCTACCTATGTGTCTATCTGTCTTCTAAACATTAGAGAGTGGCTTAAAGACATCATGTTCCTTGAACACTTAATACTTCCATATATATTTCCAAAGAACAAGGATATTCACTTATGTAACCACGTTAAGTACAGTTATCAGGTTCAAGAAATTTAACATTGATATAAAGCATTCAAGTTATATTCTAAGTTTTTCAAATGTCCCAATAATGTCCTTTTGGGCATTTTCTTCTCTATTATTAGGTCCAGTTTAGAATCATGTAATGCATTTAATTGTTGTTGTCTCTCTAATCTTTCTCTTTTTAAAAAATTTTTATTTTGAATTAATTTCAAACTTACAGGACAGTTGCAAAATAATACAAACCTCATATAGAGAACTCCACCATACCTTCCACTCCAGATCCACCAATTTTAACATTTTGCCACCTTTGTCATATCCTTCCTCTCTTCCTATGTATCTACTGAACATCTGAGAACAAGTTGCACATATCATACTCCTTGAACACATAATATTTCCATGTACATTTCCTACAAACAAGAATAGTCACTTATGTAATCACCTTAAGTCTAACTAGTATTTATACACAGTTTTGCTCCCCTGTACCAATCAATTCCCTTAAAAACTTAATTCTGGTCATTTCTGTTCTTAAGTAGCTTCCAAATGCCTGTAAAATAAGGCCCAAGTTCCTAAAATAGTTATTAAAAAAAAAAAGACTTCTGCCTACCATCCGGCTTCATCTCCTCCATGCTAAACTTCTTTTAGTTCCTCTAATGCATTGCAACTGTTCCCTTGGAGTTGGCACACCCTACTAACTCCACCAGACATGGTCCTTACACTCAGGCTCTCAGAATGCAGTCCAGGAGTACATGTCGGGGGCCCTTTCCTACCTGCCAGATTTCCTCCCTCACCAGACCTGTTTTTTTCCCATAATATGCTACTCCTTCTGTAACTCACTCCACTTCCTGACTTTCCATTTCCCCCCTGGCCTAGATGATACTGTGAGTTAGGTTCTGTCACCTTACATACTTCTGTATTTCTGGAACTAGCCAAGTCCCTGACATATAAACTAGTGTGCAAATATTTGGTGAATAAATAAGGAGAAGTGATGCCATTTAGAAATGGAATGATATTTTCTATATAGCTACTATGGGCAGAAAAATTTCCAATAGGTAGAAACTAAAGGGAAGCAGATTTTCTCCTCAGTCTAAAGAAGAAAACTCTGTGAAGTAGACAGCAGAAATGTTAAGGAAATTAGAGGTAACTTTCCGGCATGTGGTGGAGAGAAATAGCACAATTCCTGGACCATTTAAGATTATCCCTTTCATCTTTGTCTCCCTTTATTACTTTCCTCAGTGCCTTACATAGATCTTGTTGTCTCAACCTAGAATTGCTTTAGTTCAGAAATCTTGAATGCCACTATTCCACTCTCTAATCACAATGTTCTAGCATTTTGGTATTTAGTTATACAATATCCTCACTTCGTAAGTCTTTGAGGGATCTCTCGCTCCTTGATCCCTTCATTTCCCTCCAATCTCTTAGCTCCCTCCTGGCTCCTCATTGTTTCCTACCTTGAATCCTATGATCAGATCTCTCAACTCTGAACAAATCTCTCCCTGTCATTACCCTTTAGGACCCTCTGCATATCTTTCTCACTATACTACCCTTTCACGGTGTCTGTCTTTTCCACCAGATAGTGAACTCCCTGAAGGCAAGTAGTTCCAGACCTTAGAATGATTTCTGGCACATAACAGTCCTGAATGAATTAATGTAGCACCTTTGCAAGCCCAGCAAAGTCCCAAAACTGAATCAATACTACATTTCAACTTTTCAGTGGGAAAATAACATTGCTGTTACTACAGCAACACAAACAAGATCACATTACTAGGCCTTCAGGGCCTACCCTTGTCCCTTTACCTTGTCCTTGTCCTTGTTTAGCTTCATCTCATGGCTAAATGCCTCTTTCAAACATTTCTCTCTCTTCTCAACAATTCTATTCAACCTTAGCCCTTCCAAATCTTAGATATGATCATCATCATCTTCATAAAGAAAATCAAGGTCATCAGGTATGATGAGTTCCCACAAACTCTGCTCCATCACCTACTACTTACCCATATTATACCTGTATTTTTTCTTTGCCCTGCCTCAGAGCATGAGCTGTTGTTTGTTCTTGTTCAAGGCCAGCCTCTTCAACTGTGCACTTGACCTAAAGCCCTTTTACTTTCTCTGGGACCTTGCTCTATTGGTTATCCTTTCTTCTCAGCTCATTTCTCACAACCATAAACATGTCCAGTTTTCTCCCAGCCTGAAACATAACATCTTAACCCCAAGCCTGCTTTACCTACTATGCAATCTCTCCTCCCCCTCTTACCTAAACTTCTTAAAAGCACAGCTTGCATTTCTACTCTGCCACTCATTGCTCAATCTACTTGCAATCTTTTTTTGCCCCATCACATCAAAGAAACCACTCTCATCAGTCACCAATAATTAAACACACTTAACAAACCCAACAAATATTTTTTGTCCTATATTCAGGCTGAACTTTCTACCTAGAATACCTTGCCCTTTTCTCTCATTTGCCTGCTACCTGCAATACATTGTTTAAAATTGGCTCAGATATCACTTCCTCCAGGAAGATTTATCTGATTTCCCCAAGTTGGGCTAGGTACTCCTCTTTATGCTATCAGAATACAGCCTGCATGTACTGTTTTCTCACTATACTGCATACTACCACACATAGTGAAACTGCTGGTAAGTTCCAAGAGAGCAGGGCTGTGTCATGGGGGTAACCAGTCATCCTAGTTTGCCAGGAACAGTTTCAATAATGCCTTTTTTGCACTCCTCAAAGTGTCCTGGGGACTCGTGCTCCGCTGCCCGCCTTGCGACAACCACCACTGCCCCCTGCCCTGCAGCCACTGCCACTGCCGCCACCTGTTTCACCACTGCCTTGGGACCAGCTGTATGATTAGGCCACAATCTTCAATGAGTAAACATATTCCTCAGTTCTGTGATGCTCTTGGTCACACATTTATGGAGTTTCTGAAGGGCAGTGGAGATTACTGCCAGGCACAGCACGACCTCTCTGCAGACAAGTGAACTGTAGAAACTCATTACTACTACACCTAGAAACCCTCATAAGAGTGGTTAACCCGGACACAGAAGTGTTGAATTGAAATCCGCAGAGCATTTTACAAGAGTTCTGACCTGGATGCGGTGAACCTCAGTGCACTTCTTTATATTGCCTCAGTACTACTGGATTGAAGAATCACTGCTTCCTGTTAGGAGGTTCATTTCATTTCCCATTACTCCCAACCTCATACTCAAAGCACTGAGAATTTCAAGTGGAGTATATTGAAGTAGACTTCAGTTTCTTTACATCATTTTTATATTCAATGTTTTAATTCTTTCATAAAGCTTTTGAGTATTTTATAACAAATTAACATGGTTCGAATGAACCACCCAGCTCCTGGGGAAGTCACATACAAGACCATGAGATTTATAACACGCAATCCAACCAATGCAACCTTAAGCAAATTTATAGAGGACTTTAAGAATTATGGAGTTACCACAGTAGTAAGAGTATGTGAAACAACTTATGACACTGCTGTTGTGGAGAAAGAAGGCATCCAAATTCTTGATTGGCCTTTTGATGATGGTACACCATCATCCAACCATATTGTTGATGATTCATTAAGTCTTGCAAAAGTTAAGTTCTGTGGAGAACCTGGTTGCTACATTTCTGTTCACTGTGTTGCAGGTCTTGGGAGAGCTTAGTGCTTGTTGCCATAGCACTGATTGAAGGCAGAATGAAATATGAAGATGCAGTACAGTTTGTAAGACAAAAGCGGGGTGGAGCTTTAAATAGCAAGCAAGTTTTGTATTTGGAGAAGTATCACCCTAAAATGTGGCTGTACTCCAATAGTCACAGAAACAATTGTTGCAGTCAGTAAAACTGGGGTGCCTGATACTATTGCCTTGGAAGTGTAATTTGAGAGAGAAAGGATACAATTTGACATATATATTAGCCAACATGTTAGTGACACTTAGCAAAAGATTCTTGTTGGTAAGCTTTTAAAATAGGCTTATCATTTGTAACAATTGATCTTTCCCGAAATCATGCAGTATTGAGTTATAAGTCTTCTTTAAATTTCTTCCCATGCCAGAATCTTATCAATATATAAAAAATTTAGAGAGATCAGGTGCCAAAATACCCAGCACAATACATGTGTTATATTTCTAGAAATCCCAGGAACTAAGAACATTCTAGACTTTATGTGGTTTATTCCTTCAGTCACTTCAAACATTGAAAGTAGGGCCTGTGTAGTTATTTGGCTGTTCACTTTTTTACATCTCCCACATTCATACCAGTATACATCAGGTTTGCTCAGTCATGGAATTTTGTTGGATTTTAATGTCTTATCTATAAATTTCATTTTGTGACATTAGAGAAAACCTCCATTTTGAAAATCTGCATTGTACAGAAGCACGTCTTGAATGTCTCCAGACAAAAAAGCCTTACAATTAATTTAATGTTTGTTCTTTGGGGTGCAACTTAACCGGGAGGGCCTGACAAATGAATGGTAGTGGGGCTATTAAATATATTAGTAAAATGTTGCTTTTGTCATGTGCAGAACATGTAGAATATGCTCTTTAATTTAGTAAATATTTTTTTAAAAAGGTAGAGATGCTTTGTTCCAGTAGCTACAATAATTCTTAATCACAATTTCTGAAATTCTTGTAATTTTTTTCCGTATCCATTGGAAGTTGTTTACCATTATTTTTGTTCCAAGTGTGATTTTTTTCCTTCTCTTCCCAACCTCTCTTGCAAAAAAAGAAAGTAGATTTCTGCTCATGATTCAGCAGACATCTAATATTTTATATGCCTTTTGAGCCATGTAACTTAATATTTGGATACTTGATAATTTATTTTATTATGTAATTGATAAAATGGTGATGTGTATTAATGTGAGTCCAACCATATATTTATACTGTCTGGGAATGTGTGGTTATAGTTCTGTGGGAGAAATAATTTGTCAGTCTTCACCAGCTTGTAAAAACCTAGTGCGAGAGCTTAAACATCTAAATAAATAAAGAAATGCATTTATCATAAAAAAAAAAAGTGTCCTGGATTGGATGATGTATTATATGGTCACTCTGGATTGGATGATGTATTATATGGTCACTCTGGATTGGATGATGTATTATATGGCCACTCGACCTATTACACACTTTATGTCCTCAGTGGCTAGTACAGCACTCACAAAGTAGGTGCTCAATATACACACTTTATGTCCTCAGTGGCTAGTACAGCACTCACAAAGTAGGTGCTCAATAAAGGTTCTGAATAAATTGGGCTCAAATAATTAGTATCTTTTGCTTCTCAAGTTTCATTGAAACTAGAAATGCTCCGTTATTTTAAGCAAAAAAGACTGATTTCTGCCCACTTTTACAATGGTGAATAAAAGCAAACTATTCACTGAAGTAAAGGAAACACAAACATCATAAAAATAACAATTACCTGACAAAACTAAAAACTTCATTATGAGATTATATATTTTTCAATCCACAATAATCATAATACTCCCAATATTTTTATTAGAAGATCAATAAAAGATTAAACATCTAATCAACTCTTACTTTTCCAAAGGATCACTCATTTTTTTCAAGTTTCTGTGGAATCTCAAGGCTTGAATATCTTGTGTCTCTATTTTAGGAGGTAGAAGTCCTTGAAGGCCAAGCATTTGTCGTTCCTGTAATGTAAACGCCATTCCCTAAAGACAAGAAATAAAAGAATTAAAAAATATTACTTACTGGGTAACTGATGTCCTTTAAAATGCAATATAGATGCAATTTTTAAAAAATTGATGGAATATCATTTTGCCCAGACTGTCAAAAATTTATAAGATTAATAGTATCCAGCATTGTTGATGGCATGATAAAAGAGGTACTATTTTTAGAATTTTGGTAGACAATATGAAAATATCCTCAAAAATTCTTAATACACTTATTCTTCAATCAAGCAGCTCTCCTTCTGGCATAGCCATCTGTGATGGTTAGATTTATGTGTCAACTTGGCCAGGTGATGTTGCCCAGGTGTCTGGTCAAGCAAGCACTGGTCTCACCATTACTGTAAGGACATTTGTGACTGGTTTATAAACCATAAGGCTGGTTCATTAAATCATCAGTCAATTGACTACACCTGTGACTGATTAAATCAATGATGGGTGTGTCTTTCACAATGAGAGAATTCCATCAGCTGGATTTAATCCAATCAGTTGAAAACTTTTAAGGGACGGAGAGAGAGAGGGCCTTTACTTCTTCTCTGGCTAGCCAGCACCTCCTGAGGAGTTCATCGAACACCTTCACTGGAGTTGCCAATTTGCTGCCTGCCCCACAGAATTTGGACTTGTGGATCCCCACAGTTGTGTGAGACGCTTTTATAAAATCTTGTATTTACAGATATCTCTTGTTGGTTCAACTCAAAAACCAAAGGACACACAACCTAATTTAAAAATGGGCGAAGGACTTGAATAGACATTTCTCCAAAGAAGATACACAAATGGCCAATAAGCACTTGAAAAGATGTGCAACATTACTGGTCATCAGGGAAATGCAAATCAAAACCAGCTCATACTCACTAGGATGGCTGTTATTTATAAAGAAATAAAACAACAGGAAATAACAAGTTTTGGCAAGGATATGAAGAAATTGGAAATATTACACGTTGTTGGTGTTGCAAAATGAAGCAGCCACTGTGGAAATCAGTATGGAAATTCCTCAGAAAGCTGAACACAAAATTACCATATCACCTGCAATCCTACCCAAAAGAAGTGACAGCAGGGACTCTTTTTTTTTTCCTTTAACGTAATTTTATTGAGATATATTCACATACCATACAGTCATCCAAAGCGTACAATCAAGACAGCAGGAACTCTTTAACATATATTTTGTCCACCAATGTTTATAGCGGTATTATTTGTAATAGCCAAAAGGTAGAAGCAACCTAAGTATCCATCAACAAATGACCAGTTAAACAAAATGTGGTATATACATACACACATTATTCAGCCTTAAAAAGGAATGAAGAACTGATACATACTACTACATGCATGAACCTTCATGTTAACTAAATAAGCCAGACACAAAAAGACAAATATTGTATGATCTCACTTATATAAAATACATAGAATAAGGAAATTCACAGAGACAAATCATAGATTGTAGGTTACCAGGGGCTAGTGGGTGGGATGAGGGGGTGGGTGAAAAGCGGAAGTTATTATTTAAAGGGTACAGGGTTTCTGTTTGAGATGATGGATGTTGGTGATGGTAGCACAATATTGTCAATGTAATTATTATCACTTAATTGTACATTTGAAAGTGGTTAAAATGGAAAATTTTAACAATAAAATGTTTTTGAAAAAGAGGCATATAGAAAGAGATTAGTTGTAGTATTGTTTCCAGTTCTTCTGGCTATTATAGCTAACTAAAAGTTCATCAGTTACGGAATGGCTAAGGGACCTATGGTACATCCATACCATGGAATATCATGCAACAGTTAACAAAGACTATGGTCAACCTACCTACAAGTAATTTAGTAGAAAGATCTCCAAGACATGCAGTTAAAGAAAGGGAACAAAAACCCAACTGTAAATCAAAACACCCTAACTCTGAACCCACTTATGTTTAGAAAACCCACAAAACATAAACTACACATTACAAACACACACATGCATACATTATAAAAAAATCAACAAAAGCTGCACTTTCCCTAAGTAGCTTTCCCTGTGGAAACTTTCCCAGCATCTCGAGGTGCCTGTCCAAATGAAGCCACCTATGAAAGCAGAGGTTAGGAACTGGAATTAACAGACATCCACAAAGACAGCTGGAGATATCACCAGTTTCCAAGGAAGGAGAAAGGACCTAATGAAGGAGGATGAAATACAAATAAAGGAAATTTCAGGTGACATTCCCCAACGATTGCAGGTTTTATTCCCAAAGATCCTGCAAACACCCATGAGAATCTCAGCTTTCAATATAGCAGTCAACTTCTGGTGCTGCTGCTGAAAAAAATGATTTGTTCTGATTCACAATTTTTGAACCCTGCGGGCTGAAAACAGCTGAGGTTTTCTCCACAGAGAGATCCTCTGGGCTCCCCGTCCTAAGACAGATATGTCCCCTGACTCTACCAAGAAGTTGAGGTTTTAAAACACAGTCAAGAGGAGAACCTAAGATGGCAGCTAGGTGAGACAGGGCAAAAAAACACCTCCGTGAAAAATACTAGATAAAAACCAGAAAGTGACCCAGAACACCACTTCCAGTGATGCACCAGCTGGACAAGGTCTGCTAAATCCACAGGGACCGTGCACTTGGTGAAACTGGGAGTCTGCATTCTGAAATGAGTAAGCCGGCTGAAAGTCCCACGGCCGTGCTGTGGTGTGCGGAAACTGCGGGTTGGCATTTGGACAATGACTAGTTCTTTTTTTAAAAAAAACAAAAAACAAAAAACCTGGGAGTGGCTGCAGATACAGCAGTAAGAACTGCTCAGTGAAGCACTGCAGGAGCAGGCTGTAGCCAATGCCTCGGTTGTATGGCATGGAGGATAGCCCTCCCCACCCCTGCTGCTGATTGTCTCGGGGCCAGAGGGACAGAGGGGAGAGCCAAAAGGAGAAAGAAACCGTACCCCTTGCAGCCGGCTTCCCACGGCACCCCGCACACGCCACAATATCAGCCGTGGGCAGTGGCCTTGGGTGCAACCACAGCTAGCTGTCCCAGAACTGGGAAGGCGGAGCTGTGTGAAAAGGGGGTGGGGGGTTGAGACGCCCCATTCAGCCATTTTTGCATCAGGCTGGGAGCACCCCTGCACGGCCCGGCAGCCCAGGGCTTCTCTTGGGGGAAGGCACACACTTGTGACATAGCACAGCCTTCCCTCAGCAGAGGTCCTGGAAGATCACAGCTATCAAGCAAAGCAAATGCCAAGAGGCCAAAAACAACAGAAAATCTTAAAGCATTTGCTAAAACCAGACGATATGGAGAACCCAATCCCAAACACCCAAATCAAACGATCGGAGGAGACACAGTACTTGGCGCAATTAATCAAAGGACTACAGTCAAAGAATGAGAGCATGGCAGAGGATATAAAGGACATGAAGAAGAACATGGCACAGGATATAAAGGACATAAAGAAGACCCTAGAAGAGCATAAAGAAGAAAATGCAAGAGTAAATAAAAAAATAGATCTTACGGAAATAAAAGAAACTGTTGGCCAAATTAAAAAGACGCTGAATACTCATAATACAAAATTAGAGGACGTTGAACAACAACTCAGCATCCTAGAAGACCACAGAAGAGAAAATGAAAGAACAAAAGAAAGAATGGAGAAAAAAATAAAAAAAATTGAAATGGATCTCAGAGATACGATAGATAAAATAAAACGTCCAAATTTAAGACTCACTGGTGTCCCAGAAGGGGAAGACAAGGGTAAAGGACTAGAAAGAGTATTCAAAGAAATTGTTGGGGAAAACTTCCCCAACCTTCTACACAATGTAAATACACAAAGCATAAATGCCCAGAGAACTCCAAATAGAATAAATCCAAATAAACCCACTCCAAGACATATTCTGATCAGACTGTCAAATACTGAAGACAAGGAGCAAGTCTGAAAGCAGCAAGACAAAAGCAATTCACCACATACAAAGGAAACAACATAAGACTAAGTAGCGACTACTCAGTGGCCACCATGGAGGCAAGAAGGCAGTGACATGACATATTTAAAATTATCAGAGAGAAAAATCTCCAACCAAGAATACTTTATCTAGCAAAACTCTCTTTCAAATTTGAGGGAGAGCTTAAATTTTTCACAGACAAACAAATGCTGAGAGATTTTGCCAATAGAAGACCTGCCCTACTTCAGATACTAAAGGACGCCCTACTGACAGAGTAACAAAGAAAGGAGAGAGAGATACTGAGAATTTTTACAGACATATATAGAACCTTACATCCCAAATCACCAGTACACACATTTTTCTCTAGTGATCATGGATCTTTCTCCAGAATAGACCATATGCTGGGACACAAAACAAGCCTCAATAAATTTAAAAAAAAATGAATATATTCAAAGCACATTCTCTGACCACAATGGAATACAAATAGAAGTCAATAATTTTTGATTTGTAATTCCACTATTTACTTCCTACAGGATATAAAATACATAAACTCTAATGACAAATCAGTGGTTTTGGACTCAATGTAAAATATGTAATTTTTGACAAGAACTATATAAAGGTGGAGGAATGGAGGAATATAGGAACATAGTTTACGGGTCCTATTGAAGGTAAGTTGGTATCAAAGAAAAACAAGATTGTTATGGATTTAAGAGGTTAAATTTAAGCCCCACAGTAAACACAAAGAAATTATCAGAGAATATGACCACAGAGATGAAAAGTAGAGTATGGGTTATGAGAAGTGGGGGAAGGGGCAATGGGGAGTTAAGAAATGAGTGTAGGGTTGCTGTTTGAGGTGAAGGGAAGTTTCTAGTAATGGATGGTGGGAAGGTGATAGCATTACAACATTCTAAATGTGATTAATCCCACTAATGAAATGCTAGGGAGGGGTGGAATGGGAAGATTTAGGCTGTATATATGTTTCCACAACTGAAAAAAAAAAAACACAGTCTAAATAGATGACAATTGAATGCCAAGGATGATCCTGGATAAGATCTGAGGGGAAAAAAAAAGGAAATCTAGAATGGAAGCTTTGTATCAATGTTGAATTTCTTGAACTTCTCAGCTGTGCTTAATGGGATTGCATAAAAGAATGTTCTTGTTCATGGGAATTGTATATGTGAATTACAGTGTTTGTTCAAGGATGTGTGCAGCTTGCTCTTGTATGTTCAGAAGACAGAGCAATAGGTGATGGATGACAGATAGGGAGGGAGGGAAAGAAAGAGTGGCAGTGTGACAGCATGCAGCATGTTAAAGTTGATGGATCGGGGTATCACGGGAGGGGGTCAGGGTATGCTGTGTATGGGGTCTGTATTGTTTTTACAACTGTTCCTGTAACTTTGAATTTATTTCAAAATAAAATTTTAAAACAAAAAAAATTTTTAAACAAAATATGGTTTGAAAGAATAGAAACCAATCTGATTACAGATGCTATCCACCTAGAAAGGAGTGAGGCTGGTGGTGGGGAGGGGAGGCAGAAAGAAATGATACCAAAGTAAAGACAAATTAATCTACATCATAAATACCTTTTTAAAATTTCTGGTATTCAGCTATGGGTTAAATCATTTGTGTCAAAGTAACATTAGCAAAAATGGTGGAATAAGGACTTCTGAAAATCGTGTCTCCCCCAATAAAGCAAAAAGAAAGTTAGCAAAAATTATCAGAACCAACTTTTTCAGAACTCTAGAAATTAACCAAAAACATGAGCAATACAGGAAACATTTTCATGGGGAAAAAAAATGCTTTGTGAGCTTTGTGGCATTTAAATTTATCCTATTATCATTGTCTCTCCCCTGCTCCACAATAGCCTTGAAAACAATCAGAGGCAACTGTTTAATACTGCAGCTGCCTAAGTTAGTTAACTACTGGATCAAACAATAGGCTAACCAAAAAGCTTTAAAAAGTTGGGGAATGAGATGTCCATAAAGGGCTTTACAAAGCTTCAACACATCCCTGGCAATTTAGAAGGCCACATGCATACATAGGGCAGTGCACGTCCAGGGAAGACCTGAAAAGACCCTAAGTTCTTACCTCTGGCCAATCTTGAGACTCTGCACAAGCAGAAAGCGAAGACTAAGGAGTTTAAACTGCCTATATGATGTTGAGGCTGGGCCCCCACATGAACAGAGAGCCCCACAGCAATTTATGGGAGACTTATTTGTTCTAGGCATTTTAGGAAATTGCTGTTTTATCATTAGCTTATCACTAGGCTAATTGAGCAGAGACCTCAGTGGCCATATAAAACAAGAATGCAGATATTAAAAATTAATTCAGACATCATTAAACAAACAAACCACAATAGCAGCAGTAACAACAACAAACCCTGGGAAGAGGAAAATCTGATTTCCAGAGCTGCCACATTATATTACTAAATATGTCCATTTTCAATAAAAAATTATGAGACACACAAAGAAATAGGAAAGTCTAACCCATATATGGGGAAAAAAGGCAGTTAATAAAAACTGTCTTGGAGGAAGCCCAGACATCGAGCTTACTAGACAAAGAATTTAAATCACCTATTTTAAATATGGTAAACATGGTCAAAGAACTAAAGGAAAGTATAAGAATGAAGCAACAAAGGAGGAAAAGTGGAACAAAAAAATACATAAGATATAGAAAATAAGTAGCTAAATGGCAGGCAGTAATTACGTCTGCCATTATCAGTAATTACATTAAATGTAAATAGATTACGCCTGCTAATTAAAAGGCAGGGACTGGCAGAATGGATTAAAAAAACATGATCAACCTATATGCTGTCTACAAGAGGGACACTTTTGATCCCAAGACACAAATAAGATGAAAGTAAAAGGATGAAAAGATATACTATGCAAGCAGTAACAAAGCAAGAGCTGAAGTGTCTATAATAAAAGACAATATAGACTGTAACACAAAAATTGTTACTAGAGACAAAGGGACATTTTATAATGATAAAAGGGTCAATACATCAAGAAGATATAACCATTAGAGACATTCATGCACCTAACAAGAGTCCCAAAATACATGAAGCAAAAACTGACACAACTGAAGAGAGAAATGGATATTTCAACAATTTATTAGCTGTAGACTTCAATGCTCCACTCTCAATAATGGATAGAACAACTAGAGAGTATCAACAAGAGAAAACTTGAACAACACACTTTAAACTAAAAAGACCAAAGAAACATCTACACAACACTCTACTCCACAACGGAAGAATACACATTCTTCTCAGGTACATGTGGAACATTGTCCATAATATACTCTATGTTAGGCCACAAAATAAGTCTCAATAAGTCATTTATGGTATATTCAACCACAACACAATGAAATCAGAAATTAATGCAATGAAATTTGGAAAATTCAGTAATTTTGGAAATTGAACAACATACTTAGAAATAAAGGATTTATAAATTTTGAGTTTTCTCTCAAACTATGTCTCAAACTTGATTGAGCTCTCTCAAAATTTATGGGATACATCAAAGCAATGCATAGAGGGTAATTTAAACCTGTAAACTCTGATTTAAAAAAGAAGAAAAATGTCAAATTAATATCCTAATTTTCCACCTTAAGAAACTGTGAAAGAAAGAAAAGCAAACTAAACCCAAAACAAACAGAAAGAATGAAATAATAATGATTAAGTGGGAATAAATGAAATAGAGAATAGAAAAAAACAATGAAAACAAAGGCTGATTCTTTGCAAAGATCAACAAAACTGACAAGCCTTTAGCTAGACCAACCGAGAAAAAAAAGAGGTAGACTCAAATTTCTAAATCCTTTGTGTCTAATGTTTCCTTTGTGTTCTGTTCTGTCTTATTAACTATGCAGCTCATTTAAAAGTGCTTTATCCACTCTTATTTCCAAAGATAAAAGAGTTGGCTATGCAAAATTCCAGTATCTGTCTCCTATTTAGATTTAATTGACACTCAGAGTGCTTTATTTAGAATGCAGCCTGAAGATAAAATGATTATCAAAGAAATCATTTTATGTAATTGTCATTTATGTCAGATGATCAAATTCTCAAATTTGCTAGCATGGCGTTAATACATGAAACAAGCCTGTGATGACATTAGTTTAAAAATAATGTCTCTATTAGTTCTTTAATGAGCAACCTTCTTCTAACCTACCCTTCTCCTACTTTCTCCACCTCCCTTAGCCATTTCTCCCTCCAGAAGTCTATATTTTCCCCCATCTATGCCATAGTAAGCATACCCTCCTAATTTACATAGTTGAGGTTTGGCTCCTTCCACTAGTCTGAAAAGATCCTCTGAGTTATTTTCCTTTAGCTAAATGCTGTTTCAACACATAAGTCAATACTGATAAAAATACCTAAACTAGACTCTTGAAGGTAAGCATGCTGGGAAAAAAAATGCCTGTTTTATTCCTTTCCCACCAAAGTACAGTTAGAATATGTCTCAGGGTTTATGAAATTACCAAATAGTTATTTTTAAAACTGATAACATCACTATTGAATAATGGTTTATAATGCAAAAATTGCAAACAGTATTCAACAATAAGGTCATGGCTAACTAAATTATAAAACATATCTTAAGGTAACAACAAATCACACATAGCATTTTACAGTATATAAAGTCGTTTTACGGTTTCTTTTTTTCTTTCTCTACAACAACCTAGATGAGGAAACTGGGGTCCAAAAGGCTATATCTACATTCAACATTATACAGCCAGGTCTGGGACTCCCATCAGTTTTTGTGATTCCAAATCTATTTACTAAACTATTATGCAGCCATATATTTTGAAGTTTATGAAGCATCACAGAAATATATTTATAATATACCTTTCCCCATAGCAAAATAGCATATTAAATTGTATCTATAATTCAATCATAAAAAGGAATCTTGA
>PVKY010005186.1:0-17871 GCA_004027775.1 Bradypus variegatus
CTTCCCCCTCCCCCCCTTAAAGGTGGTTCTTATTGTTTATTCGGTGCAGTTTCATATCTCAGTGCCTAACTGCTGGTTGATAGAACTGTTTCTTCTCTAACAGACATCTTCTTTCCTTTCCAGTCCCTCCTCCACTTCCCTTTCGCTTTCTACCCCATTTTCTTTTTCTGCCAAAGACTGGTCGAAGGCGGAGAGTGTCTTAAGGGGAAAACGTAGCTTCGAGGTAGGAATTCCTTTAGCGCTAAGGCAGACCTGGGTTGAGGCGAAGGAGGGAGGGAATAGGGTGGGCAGAGAACCTCGAGTGTGCGGGAAATTCTCAGACGGTGATCCTCTGCTTTGGGAAGACCGCAGAAAGGAAAGGGCGATGCAGAACAAAGTCTGTCCACTTCCGACTCCCCTCCCATCAGACCCTCTTTTACCCCATCTATGCTTCAGCACCGTCCTCACTCGCTCTTCTATCAAATGGAAGGTAGGCAGAAATTCCGAAATTAGAGTGATCGGAATAGGCATTTAAAATAAAACAAACAAAAACTCAAAATTGTGTGTGTGTGTGTGTGGGGGGGGGTGATATAATGCCCTGTGTCTTTTTCGTGGTCTGTTGCCTAACACGTATAGAAAGCAATGTTCTTCCCTGGTGCTCGGCCTTCGTGGGTACCTGACTCTTCCAAACTTGCGGAAAAGCCTCGAGGGAAGGAAAGCACGTTGCAGGATTTGGAGATTCGTATCCCAGTGAAAAGGAGTATTCAGTTGCTATACCCATTTAGATATTCATTTCTCCGCTTGGTTGAAATTTCCTGCTTGGCTAGCACTTCCCGAATTGGGGTCGTCTTCATCGGTTTCATAAGGTCTTCCTTTCTCCCGCTTCGGTTTTATGAGGTCTTACTTTCTCCGCCGCTTCTCCTCCTCTTGTCTCATTCTTTGAATCAGAATGCTTTTAAGGTGCAAACATTTCTTCCTCTATGCCTGTCTAGTAAGGCGTTTTTATTCTGTTGATTGAACTGCAAGACCAATAACTGTAGAAGGCATAAGGACAGTTTTCAACTCCATTCTTTCATTTTCTCACTGTTCTGAAATTTAATGACCTGATCATTGTTGCTTGCAGTTAAATTATCTGTTAAATTAGTCCTAAACAACAGTTGATTATATTTGCCTTTTGGGTCCGCTTGCCCCTGAATTCTTGGCCATGAATGGGAAAGAGAAAAACCTAAGAGAATGCTTGGTCACATAATATTATATGGAGAATCAAAATGGGTATTTATGTGATGATGATAATATGTCAGAAAAAATCACTTTCAAAGAAGCTGGATTTCATAAATATATTCTTTTAAAAGTCTGTGCTTCAGAAGGATCACGTTAGATCCAAGGAAGACTGCAAATAAGCATCTTTGTTGATGGAGAAAAAATATGGATACTGTATTTTCAAATATAGAACCTAAATACACAAACTTGTCACACACCAGTGTTGCTAATCTAAATCAGTTATGCCCTCCCAGCGATAAATTTTTAATCTTAAAAATCTGAAACGTTGTTTTAGACATGAATTTCTGGAAATCCAAAGTATATTTATTTCTTTGAGTCAGACGCTCATTTCTTTGCAGTTATTATATGTTACAATTCTGAAATAATGAAGATGTTTTTTCTCACCATGCTTGTTTTTGATTGCAAACGCAGGCATAGTTGTGAGATCTTCTGTTGTGTATTGAGGAAATGCCATTTTTCTAATTTGCTTTAACAAAAGACCCAAAGGTACCACAGTAGTTAAAAAATCTTTTAAAGTAATGAGAGTACTATTGTGTGTTTTCCTATTAAAAAATGTGTTGAATGAATAATTAGAGGCTGTGGTGAAGGTGGAAAAATTCAGAGCAAGGATAAGGTGGTAATTTTATTATTTGATACTTTAATAATTTTTATAATTAATGATGTAGTTTTAAAGATTGGCAAAGCTTTCTTAGAAAAAGGTAGAGTATTCCTCCTACTCTCTGCCCTGAAATGCTCTAAAAGAAATAAAGTACAATCAGGTAGAACGGGCATCAGGATTTATTTGTTTATTTTTCAACAGCAGCAGTCATAGTAATAGTAGCAGTAGTAGTAGTGGAGTTGAAAATATATACTCTTAAATATAGATTTCAAACTCTGATTTCAGGTTGAAAGACTAAAATCAATCATTTCTGCATTGATAGTGTTGTCTATTACTACACTGATTTGTGTTTATTTATGCAGAGACTTTCAGTTATTTACTTACATATTTCAGCATCTGTCTCTTGATTATTATCACAGATTGGTTTTAATGAAAGAGCTTATAGAGGAAATGCATATGACAGATTCATTTTAAGTAAACTTGATAGTGATAGTTTATGAAATTACTTATTCATACTTGCTTTTTAGCAATTAGGAACCTGTTTCTGATTAAAACCTCATGCTGCTTGAAAAGTTCCATTCTTTTCCTCACACATTGTAATTGATGTTTCAATAAAATAGAAAAACAGATAATTTTACAATGCCAGATACAATAGAATGAAACTGATGAGATAACCTTGTCTTTTTCAGTTGACATGACTAGGCCACCCTCATAACAATAAGGTGGCCACTGGATTTACTAATGCTGTGGATGAAATATCAAGGACCAATGGAATTTAAATATAGAAATGAGGCATTGGTTTTAAAACATCTGTTAACTATTAAGTTATGCCAGGGGTACTTAGAACTTATTCCAAACTTCTAGAGTACTTATTAAATACATATATGTATTCATATATTCTATGACAGCATATGTGCATGGTTTTCCTTTATGAATATAGGTATTTCTCTTAAACTAAGACCCCATATGTGAATGATAGGTATCAGGGTTCTTTTGAACAAATATGAAAGCTAGAGACCTTCGAGTATGTCTTTTATAAGCACAAAGCAATAGTGGGAGATTGAGAAATATTCATAGCTTTGCTTCTCCTATTGCCATTACAAAGTACTGAAAGATGACTTGAAAACTGGAAAAAAAAAAAGGCTATTTACTCCTCGTTCAATAGGACTTTTCTCTCAGCTTGGAGAATGAATCTTCCTTTGCTAATAGTTTGGAATACACCTACCAAATGTGTGGTAACAGTCCTATACTTTTATCTCTCTCACCGCCCCCCTCCCGCCCCTAAATTTTTGCGAGGAATATAGTAAAACGAAAATTAAACAAATTATTTCTTGAGAACGAAAGGGATGGAAAAGGAATTAATTTCCTCACCCTGGCGAGTTTTCTTGAAACTATTCGTCGTCAGCATCCGCTCAGTGTGAGGTGGAACCGGGCAGTCCCGCGGCCCAGGCAGAAGGTGGCCTAGCCCTAGGACCTCAGAGCTTTGCAGAATGTTGAAAGGAGGAGAAAAGGAAGAGCTTGTAGTTTATTTGTTTACTGTTTTATTTTATTATTCTGCCCTGTGCCAAGCCCTTGACGTTAACATAGCGACATGACCCTTGTCGGACCAAGCACCCTTGGCATTCTGTAGAGACTGAGATTCCGGAGCATCAGATGAACAGGAGTCAGAACTTAGGCGTGCTCACCCACCCCTCCCTCCGTCTTTTCACGCACGCACCAGCTCGTCCTCATGTGCATCGCTGTAGTGGACAGTGGTGACTTGAATTGCTCTCCCTAGCTCCAAGCCTTTCCTGTGAATGAACCCGAAAACACTCGACAGGTCGTGAATAATCGTTTTAATGAGTGTGCAAAGCGTGCGACGGGGTGCACCGAGCTGTCGGGTTAAACAAACAACTTGTACCCTGACCAAATCCGATTGTTAAAGTGCAAAGTGATGTCAGTACCATTTCCATTGCCCTTCGGAAAACCACAGATCGGACTCGCGGGAGTCCAATTTTCCCCATTAAAGAAAAATAACAATATTTTCCAACCTTGTATGTGATCTTCTTTAATATTAATATGAGGCAAACAAAAATACCATTTGAGAAGCAGACAAGCAGTCGTTTTACTGTCTCAAAAACAAATCGAAAGAAAGACAAAAGTAGGAAGAAATCGGAGCGAATATAAAAAGTCTGAGGGAAGATTCCTTTTTGATAATGTGCACATCATTGTTGATCAATATTGTAAAAAATACTACCTCTGTATATTTGTTTATAGCTCGCTAGAGGCAAATATCAAGTTGAACGTATCTATACAACTGGGGTCGATAATTTGGTCCTGTCCTAAGATTTGAATCTGTGGACCTCTACCAACTTTTTCTGTTGAAAATTTAACTAAAATATTTGCTGTTTATAATGTTAGCCTGTGAGAGAATGGAGGCACAAATACATCCCACATTTATGCTTTCAAGGAAAATAGTTTGAAAGAAGTAATGGGAAAGGAACCCTGATGGGCCACCATCTAAAACAATAACAAAAATCACAAGTGAGCTCCACGCGAATCACCTCCCCTCCTTTTATTTCACAACTGCTCTGGAGGAAATATTTTTGTTTCTTTCACATCCAATAAAAAAAGATCTACTTGAAATCAGCCACATGCACCCCTTTCTTTATTCATTCTTTTATCTTCTTCCACAGTTCTAAATTTCAAATACAACATAAAGAGTAAGAAAAAACTTCAAAAGATTTTTTTTAAAGTTCCTTTAACACATCCCCTCTAAAAAGTTTCTGAAGAAGACAAATGTGTAAAATATTTTCCCTGACAGCATTTCCTATACGTTTAACAAACAAACAGAATAGCCAAGATGCTTGGAAATCAGTGTATTAATTTCAAATAATAACTAGCTTCTTTGACTCAATAACAATTCAAGGAGATTAAACATTTTATTGGATTATGTATTATAGATTTTATTTTTTATTATAGATGAAACCATGATCTCCTACAGTCTAAAAGGTTATTTATTCTCCTGTAATGTAACAGGATTGGAGAAATGAAATGTGGGGTTATGATGCATTCAAATATGAAAGCTCGGCATTTGCTCACTTAACTCCTATTGGCTATATTTTTATTTATCTCCTGTTTGTGTTTCTATTTCACATACAAACATGTGAATATACAACTGGTAGCAATTAAATGAGTGAATCCACCTAAAACATATAACTACAGTGCTTGACAGAATAATCAATTTCTTATGGAAATCAGTGTAGTTTTATTATGATTGCAATTTTTTATGTATCAGTGCCTGTTTAGCCTCAATTGGATAAAATGGAAGCCATTGAAATTTAGATTTCTTCTCTTCAAAACTTGGAAAAGACAACCAAGACTTTAGTACAGTACTTTTTTTTTTAATGTAGACTGATATCTAGTGAATGTCTGTATCAATTCAGAATATCCTTTATTTTCTGGGAAATTTGACCAAAAAATGACTATCAAAAATTAGGGTCTTGCATTTTCTTCATGTTTTAAATATTTTTGGACACACAACAGATTGTTCAGTTGTTACCGAAACAGATTTCTTCTCTGTGGGCTGACTCGGTTGTGGAATTTTAGGAGTCATTAAAAGAACTGCATCCATTTCTGTTTTAGATGCACGAACAGCAAAGCTAGAGGGTGCGTCTGTTTTTGTGTGTATATATGTAGTTAAAGAACTGCACTATCAAAACATCAATTATATTTGAAAGAGAGCAGAGAGCTTGTTGTGGAGAGAACTGCATTATTGAATTTATATTCCATAGAAATCTGTCTGTAGAGAGGGCTGAAATTGTATACCTGTCTTGTATGATGCACCCATTTCAGTGAGGTGTGTAACAAGAGCAAAGACATAAAGGAAGCAAACTTGAGGGGAATCATCTTAGATGTTTGGATGGTTCCGAGCTGAAGGCATCCACGTGGAAATGCAAATCATATGAAGAACATACATGGGACCTTTGTTCTCTGTTCTCTGTCAACAGAAACATACGATTTTCCCCTCTACCAAGGAAACCACAAAATGATCTCTTAGCTCAGTCTTTGCAGGTGGGGGGATGGGAGGTGGGCTAAGTGACTAAGACCATTTCAATTACGATATTCTTTGATCCCCAAGTCATGTTAATTTCACAGCTGCCAAAAGTTATATTCAAAATTTAGATCCTCTTCCTCCTAAATCCTACAACGGTATGAATCATCCCTGATCATTTTTAGTTTTTGACTTAATTACTAGTTTTCAGCTTTAAATTACCAATAAACTAATTAAACTGACTAATCTTCCTAAACTTCGGTTGAATAGTATAATAGCTGCAACAACAACAAAGATAAAAACTGCAACAATAATGACAAAAATAAAGTGTTAATAATAATAATGCAAATAATAATAACAGAAACAGTTATAAAATATTCTCTCTGGCTGACAGGATGAAGACAGAATCCATTTCAGTCTGAAATTTGTGTTTCATGACTGCAGCCAGGCATTCCTCTGATGTCTTGTTTCGGTGGTTAGACGGATGATCTGTTCCCACCCAGATCAAGCTCTCTAATAGAGACTCCCTTGGTGTAATATGGTAGGTCCTTTTTAATGGTGAGAAAACTGAGTACATTGTACCCAACCCCCTCCTTCATTTTCATGGATATGTCCCCCTGCAGTAGCCATTCCCAAATAAATCAGTCTGGGAAGGAGGCTGGGAGCAGATACAAACATGTGAGGGATTCCTGAGTGGAAGAACCTGGTGTCTTCTGACTGGAACTCTGTTGGTGAGTGGCCAAATCTTCATATTTGGGAAGCATGTTTACAAAGCTGAGGAATTTGAGAAGGGCAGAGTAACTGAAGTTCCTGGGAACCCACAGAAAACACCAGTCTTGAGCAACTCAGCCCATAGGGCAAGGTACAAAAACTAGGGTTTAGGTCCCCAGGATGAAGTCTTGATTTCTTTAGGGATAGATGAATGGAAGGAGCCAATAAAGTGAAGGGAGTGGAAGTGGAAGGTAAAGAAGAGTTTGATGATTTTAGTATTTGATAGTGGTCTAGTGAGTAAAAGTAAGCCCATCTCCTCAAGAGAGGGGAGAGGTGATATTCGGTCAAATGTAAACCTGGTAAGGTTTATTGTTCTAGGTGAGAAAACAGCCACTAGTCCCTGGGACCAGGCTGGAAAGAATCTGCCAAGGAGTCTGTACCCACAGGAATCCAACACTCTTAGCCCAACATTCTCCCCCTCTCCTGCTCCCCTCCCTCCCACAAAAAGAAGTGATAGTTGATAAAAAGAGCAGGTGGGCAGAGAATTATATTCAAAGTATATCAGGCAGATGTTGGGGTTAAACCAGGTTGTTTGATAATTGCCTTAGTTTGTGAGGGGAGAAATAAAGCTCGTTAGGAGAGGAAGGGCAGTTATAGGAGAGAAGAGAGGCTGAGAAGAGAGGCTGCTTGCAGCCCAGCAGCGAAAGCCAAATAGAGAAGGAAGTTAGTGAGGAAGGGTAACTGTTAAATGTTTTTGCTTTATTTAGTTTTCTTGCAAATTAATGTAGTCCTGAAAATTGATGAGAAAACAAGATCTGTATGCCTTAAAAGAAAAAAACTTACAAAAAGAGAGGCATAAGTATCAACATCCAGTTTTGTCCTCTAGAAAACTTTTTTCTTTACGTATTGGCTCCAAGCTTGCATATGCACAGATCTCATAATATTAAACCAAACAGTATTTGAAGGAAGCAAGGGAGGGAAAGAAAGAAGGAAGAAACTCCCCTGCTATTACTCCCATGCATCTGTCCCTTTACCTTTCACCGCAGGGAGGCTGAACAATACTTTTCATTTCTTTCTAGTCTTTTCATTTTAAAAAGTATGAAAAAAATCAGTTCTTGATATTATTCACTAAAAATCAGCAAAGAACAAGAAGCTTTCATTTCTGGGGATTATTTCACTGAGGTGATGCTCAGTCTCATCTCTCCTCTCTAAGTCTGCAATGGGAGAAAAGCGGCTCTGAGTGCATTGTATACCACTATAGTCTTAAATGGTACCCCGGGCTTTCTCCCGTGCCCTAATGATGACCATTAAATTCACTTCAACTCTTCTGGAAGTCCTCCTTCGCAATTTGAAATCAAAAACTGGAGTTTTCCATAGAAAATTTAATTCTAATTAAGATAATATTTCAAGGAAGATATCCCAGCTCGTGTGGTTTTTATTTGTTTAAATTGTTCTTTTGATTAATAACCAGACTATCATTTGTTACAAGAAAATTAAAAGAAATCAGCATTGCCAGTAAAAGTGGCCCTCAGTCCTGTTACTTACACTCCCTAATAATGTATCATTTGATAATTTATTTTCCAACACTTTGCTTTTAATTGTGTATGACAGAACTTCCAAGTCAATGGAGAGATTATAACTAAAAGAAACGAAGTTTGATACTTTTGTAATGGGGTTATTTGACAGAAAGAAAAGAAACAATAAAGGCAGTTATTTCATGAAGTGGTAAGTCATGCAGCTACATGCACAGAGTTCATGCACTGATTTAACAAAATTAGTAGACTTCTAAATTCTAGTGCCTTAATAAATCTTTAGCCAATGCAAACCAGATATTTAAATGTATATGCATAAATATTAAATGCACATGCTGTAGTGGGTCAAACATGTATGTTTGTTAATTTTTTAAATGGAAACTAAAATCTAAACACATTATTGGCATATAAAACTTTTAACTATCAACAATTGGGATTTATATATGATATGTAAATACTGAAGGAAAGTCAGAACCACAACTTCTGCTTAGATTATATTATGATGGAGATTTCTAAATTGTCTTAGGGTGTGCAAGAATGAGGAATTTAGGGGTAGGTGGAATTAAATCTATACACCTTTAAACTAAGGTGTAATTATTTCATTCTTTAAATAGTCACATTCTAATATTAAATCCAATAAACATACACTTTCATAAACAGGAGAGAGTAAGCTCAATTCAAGGGGCAATATTTTAGAAAGGGAGTGATTTCAAATGATGCTTGCTAACATTTTTTTTCCAACAAGGAATTTTTCAAGGCAGATACAGCCAGATCTGTTGCACAAGTGGCAAAGCAAAATATCTTAGAAATGGGCCGTGAAGGTATTGAATGGACTGATGACAGTCCTTGAATATTTGTGGAGAGTAATATTCCTTTGAAGAGAGTTGTGCAATTGTCTATCATGCTTTTTAAAAAACAGGTTTGGGGGGGTTGGCGGTGGATGTGGAGGGTGGATAGTCCAAGCATTCTAGCGCTTGCTAATTGTGAGATGATATGACCTGTGTAGGATAAGAAAGGATTCTGTGCCCATGAGAGGACATGCAAAAGCTTATTGGTCTTAACATGTTTATTCTCTATTAGATACACATTTCAAAATCATTCTTTCCACTAGGCTTTCATTTGCAGTCGCGTCTTCACAGACAGCAGACAGCTTGCATTAAAGTGTGGTCCAATGCATCAGTCCAATTTTAAAGAGAAAACAGTGGACAGGAGAAACAGAGTTACAGTCTAATCTTTGAAATTTTTGTTGGCAGATGGGGAATAGGCAAGCGTGAGTCTCTAAAACAGGGTAGCGGGAAGAGAGCAATATTCTTTAGGTGAGTTTGGGGAAGATGTTAAGTAAAATGCTGTTCAGAAATTGGGATTAATCGAACAGTTTAAATACAAATCTGCCGGAAATCGTGCTCTGTGGGAATGAAAATGAAGGAATTTATGCATATTCTAATTTTCCCTCTTGGGCTGCTATTTTGGATGAAGAGACTTCTTTTGCTGATGGTGGGACTTTTTTGTTCTGCAAAGGAAATGTGTAAATGAACACAAATGCTTTTTTTTCTCTCTTTCCATTTCTCTCCTTCATGCCTTTCCGTCCTCCTTCTCCCCCTGCCCCTCCCAGCCCCGCCCCCCGTCGTCCTTTCAACAGTCAGAAGTATTAGGGTCCACAGTTGTGTGGCCACAAATCTCAGGGTTTCTCTTTATCTCCAGGACGGTGGGGAGCAGGCAGCGCAGGAAAGGGGAGTTAGACTCCTCTGGATCATTAGACCTTTGGAAATTAACGTAGAGCTTGTATTCCATTTTGGACTGTCAAAGAGAGTAGGGGGTTGAGAAGTCAAATGTTTAATTTGATGAAAGGCAATTTCGAAAGCGATAGCCGTCCACAAATGAACCTTGGTGATGACTAGGTGAAGGAGAGCTTAAAAGTGATTTTGTAAAACATGTTGCGAAGATCTATTGACTATCAGCGCCGAGCCCAAACACTCTCCCTCCCACGCCTTTGGGAACGAACAAGGATGGTGCATTGTAATTATATTACGACCAGCAAGAAACTCTCCAGCTCCCCAGTTCTGGTGTAGGGAAATCGGCCGGTGCTGGGAACGAGTGAAGTGGAGCGCTGTGGCCGTTTTGTGGAATATGTAAGGGATACCTGAAAGGGGCCAGTTAAGTGCGTGGGATGAAGATAGGGGCGGCGCGACGCGATCTGTGTGTGTGTGGGTGGGGGGGGAGATAGAGAGAGAGAAAGAGAGAGGTGCTCTCGCCTTTCTCAGGAGTCCATATTTGCAGGGCAGGGTGAGAGATTCAGATTTTTTTCGGGCTGGGGCGGGGCATGACAGAGATAGACTTCGAGTTTCTATCTTCTTTCTATACACCGATTAAAAAACGATACAAACGACAAACCAAACCAACCAACCAACCAACAAACAAAAGAACGCAGACAACCTTATTGCTAACAATTTAACTTGAAAAGACCCCGGTGGGTGCCCTCCTCCCCTCCGCCCCGGCGGCTCACAAAGCGCCGCCGGAGCCAGTCCTCGGCCCCCTTCGCCACCCGGCGCCCGGGGCTGGGACCTCCGGGAAGAAGGAACGGCGGGAACAAAGCCCCCCCACCTCCACTCCCCTACCTCGCTACAAGGCCCTTCCCCAGATTTGCAGCGCCCCCTATTGAGCCCGGGTGCTTCCGAGCGCACCCTTTATTAAGTCCCGTTCGCCGGGACCCCGCCCCACCTTCCCCCTCGGTGTATCCCTCAGGGATAAAGCGCCGCCCCGCAAACGTCGGGCAGGTCCCCGCTCCCCGCGTGGCTGAAGGCCTTGGTGTCCCTTCCTCTCCAGGTATGGGTGTGGGGGCGCGGATTCGCCTGAGAAAACTTTAGGAGAGGGGCAGGATCTTTTCTTGAGAACCGCTTGCCCAGGTCACAGCCATATTAAGGAATCGCTTTGGAAAAGCTCAAAACTCCCTGCTTTGCAAAAGCCCCGCTATGATGTGGTGGGACAAATCCTTAAGAGCCTCGTGCGACCACGGTTCTGGAGGCGAGTCCTGCCCGGGAAGTGTCTCCCGCGTCTGCCAGACCCTGCCCTTCCGGGCCCCCGCGGGGCGCTGCACTTCTTCCCAGCCAGCTGGCCCAGCAATGTCGTCGGAAACTAGTTTTCTATCTCTTCTTGGTGGCTGGTGGGACTTTTGCCTGTTCATTTCATTTCTCTTAATTTTGAACTTCCTTTCATTGTTTCACTTTTTTTATGTTTGGGTGGGTGAAGGGCAGAGCAGTTGGGGGAAAAGTCCATTGAAGTTAAATCCTCTCTCATTTCTTTTCAGATCATTTGCCCCTTTTTGAAAAGCACTACATAAATACACACCAGCCAACTGTAATTTAGGCCCTCTGTTTTCCCTCAGGGCCTTGGCCAGTGTCTGCACTCAGTAGGCTTGCAATAAATGTTGACACTTCTTGGGCCACGTTGTTCTTTGAGTTAGTGGGTTTCCTCAGAAGTCAGTGGATCTCTGACTTCTGGTGTTTTGTGGAATTCAGGTGAGATATTGATAAATAAATGATATTTTTTTTACAGGCACTTTGGTGTTGCTTTTTTAGGGACTCCAAAACCAAGTAAAAGTCCTAAGAGTTGTGGAAAATGTTTTCTTGAGTTTCCTCATATGTATGTGAATTTTAGAGTTTGGAGGCATATCAGCCTTTCTGTGGATTTTTCTTCCATCTTGCTTTCTTCTGAAACGATGTTACATTCCCTGGTAAGAGCTTGAGGCCTTATGAAATGAAGTTCATCTCTTGTAGCCAACTTTATGCAGAAACTAAGAGGTTTCTCTTTGCTTTCTTGCTATGTTATAAACACTTGTCAATCTTAAGTCACGTCTATATTTTATCTTCTCCTTCATCAGAGTATCATTCTTGTTCTTTATAATAACTTTCATTTTTAAATGCCATAAGAATCTTTTTTTGTATCTACAAGAGAGATTTTAGAGCTGTGAAACTGTGAGACTGGATTCAGTTAGTCAGCATGTATTAAATGCATGTTCTACTGAACACTAATTGTGTTACACATTGACTAGTCCCTAAATCATTTAATGTCCACTTCCACTGACTATAAAATTGGAAAGGTTATGATTGCTAATCATATGTAAAGCATAATTTAGCCTCATTATTAGAAAATGTCAGAGGGATACAACAAATAAGGCCAGTTCCTAGCCTCTGGGAACTTACAATCTAGTTGGGTATAAATAATGGTAAATAAAAATTGATAGAAACATCTGCTAAGCAATGTTCAGTGTCTAACATATAGAAGGCATTCAGTGATTGCTTCACATATTAATTTACAGTCATGTCATTCTTTTAATAGTTATATGATATTGATAAGAAGTAAAGGAAGAATTAATTGGGAAAACTTTCATGGAGGAAATGAGTTTTCCCTTTGTATGTCACAATAACGATTTGAGTATGCAAACTATTTGTGTGTGAGGGGGCAATGGTGGCATAAATGGAGAATGAGAAAGATGTTTGATGAGATGGAGTTTGGTGGTAATTTGTGGGAGCCCTTAAAAGCCAAGCAGAGGAGTTTGTATTTGAAAATATAGAGACCTATGATTGGCCTATGAGCAGAGGTTGGCATGATTAAAATTGAGATTTACTTTTGAAACGGTTCTTAACCTGCTACTAATTATAGGGAAAATTGAGGGATAAAGAGCAGAAGAAAAGATTTAGTGCAGCCCTGGAAGGTGATTTTGCTAGAGAATTGGTATAGATAAGAGCCATCGTTAGGCTCCTTCTCCCCAGTTTTTATAAAAGGGAAAGTGACAATGAAATGAACATCATGGTCAGCCTTGACTAGAACAAGGGCTACAGTTCCTCTGGAGGCAATACTTCCTCTTATTCTTCATTATTTGTGGTTATAGGGGATGGTGGGTGTTGACTGGATGGCAACTAACTTGAAGTCATTTTCATCACCAGGTAAGCTCAAGATACTGTTCTATTTAACTTAACTACACATTATGCAGTTGCAGTAGTTCTCACCTGGAGGCGATTTTTCCCCCAGGAGACATTTGGCAATGCCTAGAGACATTTTTAGTTGTCACAACTGTGTGTGTTTGGTGGGGGGAAAGAATGCTTTATTGGCATGTAGTGGGTAGAAGCCAGAGATGCTGCTCAACATTCTACAATGCAAAGGACAGCCCCTCACAACAAAGAATTATCCAGTCCAAATGTCAGTAGCTCTGAGGTTGAGAAACCCGGAGTTATGGGAAGGAAGCATGAGCTCTAACTTGAGAGCTATACCATGAGACCCAGGGTCTGACTTGTTGAAAATGGCAGTGTCTCTATCCAGCCTTGAGGCCTTGGAAAAAAAAGAAAATCAGAATGGTACCTCCTTGGATTTTCTACTTTTCATAAAATGGAGTTAGAAATCTTCCTTAAGGATTTGTCGTATAAACGTTATTTATTAATAAAATGTGCCTTTGGAGTTGCTTAGCAACTTACGGAAAGCTTGCTTTTTAGAAGTTCATTTGTTTGTTTAAAACCAGAGTAGGTTGCATATTATTAGCTACATTACATAAATCAACAAAGAAATGTACACTGAAAATGGAATAAGATGTTTCAACACATTTGCTGCTCTCTGTGTCTGGCAATTAAAACACTCTAATTGTCTGGTAGAATTGCATCAAGTATTTGACAAACGTTATTTGTGTATGAAACTTCAACATAATATTGAGAATGTACGAGAACCAAAGGGAAAGAATTAAGCAGGTTTGTCATAAAGTATGTGTTTATCTTAACCTTTCTTCTTCAAAAATCTTATCTACTAAGTACTTTTATCAGACACTAATTATACTCCTTCTTAAAAGAATTTCCCCAACACCCTTCAGTGCCTGCACCCTTTAATCATATCTCATTACATCTACCTAATCCATATCTTTTTCACATTGCCAGTGCTCATTAACAGTTTTAAAAGCTAATCTTGGACATTATCATTCCCTGTAATCAAAATGAAAATAGTGCCAATAATATTTTATTTCTAAAATGTAATGGATCATTTAAATTTGTTCTGAAACCATTTTTCTTTAAATATTGATGAGAAATTAACTTTCAAACATGCATTAAACTAGCAGTAATGGTGAAATGTGTCTGAAAACCCTGAAGCACCTTTTTGAAGAAGTTATTTTTATAAGCTGTTTTAACAGTGGATCATCAGTCACTTTGAAGGGAAGTGATCCTTGATTAGCAGTTGGCTGATATTGTGCTTCCACAGATGTGTGAGAGCAGTACAGTTGCTACCTGTGAAACAGGACAGGTAATTCAGGCTCTAGGCAGTTTCTGTTCTTATTGAAAAAAGTAAAGATGAATGGGCCTTCGTCATTGTGTATTACCTCATGTAATTGTTGCAACCAAGACAAACTGAATGCCCCATAGGCGCTACGTTTCCCAGGAATCTAAAGAAAAGTTTGCAAATATGGTTATCATTCCTTTTGATTTCCCCTGTTTAGAAATGGAAATACTAATTTTGAAGTTAGATAATGCATTTTAAGATTTTCTCCCAGAAGTTTCATGAAGAACACACTTTTGATGAAGGGCATTGTTTTCCCTCAAATGTTGTTACATGACTAAATCAGAACCTCATGAGAATGACTTTTTAGAACTTGGAAGTCAAATCCTGTCTATCAGAATATAACTACCCAGGACTGACAAGGTGTTGTCTAAAATGGATGCCTCCGTCACCATTATAATCAAGATTGAAATTGCTTCTTGAAAGTAATTTTTATTCTAAGAGTCTTAGCAAAAGCTTAACACCAATTATTTATTTATTATGCACATACTATTAACTTATAGTATTGGAGAAAGCAACTAACCAAAAGATGGTGTCCAAAAATACTGCTTTTTTAACAGGTACCCCAAGCTATTGTTCAGTAATAGTGGAGACATAGTAAAGTTTTCACTCCTCTTTGAATTTTTTCCATTCATCATTTCTACTAAACATAATTATTTCTTACTTTGAGTGTTTTATTTGCCATTTCTTTAGTTTTTTTCCTATGGAATGTATGTTCTTTTCTTTTAGAATTTTATCTGTTTCCATTGATTTTTCTTTATTAGTATGTTTCAGTTTGTTGACTATAGGAAACTATGTTATTAAGCAGAATCAAGTGAAACCATACATTAGTTGGTGAGCTTGGTTTGTTGTATCTTATTTATCTTTTACAGTGGTACAGTTGCTAAGAATTGAATAGAGTTAAGACAAATTTTACAAATCTGTAATAATTTTTTTCAAAAATCACTCTGACTTTTTTTTCTTTTTAAATTCTTTATTTCTTTGCTCATTTTTTGGGGGGGGGCAGGAGGACGTTGGATATGCTCAATTATATACAACAGTTTCTTTATATGTGTTCTTTATTGCTGTACTGAAATAGCTTGAGTATTTAGATCTTATCAAATTTTTACAGTGACACCATAAACAATGCTTGTTTTAATGGAATTTCCTCTCATTCTATCACCAATTTAATTAGCTCTACTAATAAAAATAAAATTTGGTAAATTTGTAGTGCCACATTTAAAAAATTACAAATGCAGTACTAATATACTTTAAAAATTGTCTTTGCTTTATCAATCTAGTTTTTATCTTCATCTATTTCTCTCTCCTTCCTGGGAAACTTGACCTTTTCTGTACTGATCATCTATTTTCTTGTCCTTTTCATGTTGTTATTTTCAGAGGTTTTTCGTTGGTCGATATAATGAAGGTTGATGACATGATCATCTGCTTCACATCAAAGGACATCTACTCATCCGTGTGCTGTTACCAAGCAGAGGTTTCCAAGAGTGAGGCCTCCAACTCAGAGAAAAGCATCCGAATCCAGCTAGGAGGTCATTTGGGGAGGAAAGACAGTCCCTTCAGTACTCACGTGTCTCTAGAGAAAGTTACTTCAATATTCTATGCTTTTGAATACTTCTTTCTATGATATCCTCCAGACTCACATTACACTATTAAATAGGCCCTAAGTTCATCTAGATCTGTCCATGTCTGTAATTCTTGGTCCTCTTCCCATACCCTGGCTCCACAGATTAAGAGGAGATAATAATAAAGGAATAAAAATTGTTTGTTTTTGTCTGACTGAATCATTCCAGTCTCAAAGCACCCTGGTGGGTTAATTAGTCTTATTATTGCATTTAGTATCTCCCACACACTTGTTTGTGGGAAAGTGCTCCTCTTGGCATTTGCCTAGTTGGGAAATGTAGCATTGGTACTGTGGTCCTGGACTTTGCAGCATGAAATTTGAATGATCTTAGTTGTTTCATTGATGGATTGATGGAGTATACCTGGCAAAAGGATACTGACCTTGATTTGTTCAGGGCCACATCTCCTTCCAGAGTAACCATCTAGCTTAGCATGGGGTTTGCCACCATTAGAAGGAGACTTGGTGTCTCTTGTGGAGAGAGTTTTGCAAGTTTCAACCCAGCAACCAAGAGGTGTGTTAAGATGGTTAACTGAATCCTGTGGCTATATTGCTCCTACCTTAAGTGAAAGGAAAAGAACACAGCTGCTGCTATTTATTCACACTCATTTCTTAGAAATAGGTAGGAATTTTTTAACGTGCCTAGAATCAATTCTTCCAATTCTTGATACTGCTGCCGGTTCTTATAAGCTATAATGAGAGTGGTACCAGCAAGAAATCTGAAATAAAGGACTTAAGATGAGATTGTCCTTTGAAAGTTAAATTTCAAGATCAACACAAAATGGATCAGCACCAAGATGTGCAAAGTTACCTTAAAAGAATAGGTTAACTCCTGTGCTGCAGGACTTGACTTAAACTAATTGAAGGTATTAGCATATCCTCAGAAAGGATATTAGCCCTGAAAGATAAAGGAAATTCAGAAGCAAGGTCAGCAAAGCCTATTAAAATATGGTTCAGAGAGGAGGGAGTGAATTTCAATCCATTGGACTTCTGTCCCAGTGGCAAGGCCTCCTATTGTGAATGAATATCAGGCCGTTTAAACTGGATGCTAATAAACATTCCATCCATAAAAATGCCTTAATTCCGAATCCATGCTTTTTAAACAATATTCTGGTTATGATTTAGTTTTCCAAGTAGTTCTGCCCTTAGAAAATATACTAATCACATGAATTTTAAGTATGTTATTTATAAAGGTAGTTTCTTTTTAGTGAGCAATTGTTATATTCCAGGCATTCATTGAAGTTTTTCATTTGTTGTTCATCATAGATTAGTAAGTTGAATTTTGGGTCAGAATATTGGTGATTTTTTTTTACTGCATATCTACCTTTGATAAATGGATCAACTTTTAGCATGTTCATAAAGCCAGGTCTATGGTTTTCAGTATAAGGACCACACACAGAATTATAGTATATTCACCAAGGTTTGCTCTGTGAGCCCTTCCTATGACAGACAAAATGCTTACCCAATGTCATGATTCTATTTGTGGACAGAAGAGTAGTTGTAGTGATTTACCATTGTTCAAATAATAATTTGGGGGGACAAAAGATTACCAGTACTTCAATATTTTATATTAAAATCATGGTCGTGACCATACAGTCTTGGATCTACCAAGTATGATTACGGTATTTTGAAAACTTCCTCATTGGGTCACATAGATATTAAATGAAATAATTCACCTGAAGTGCTTAGCACTATGCCCAGAGTGTGTGGCAAGCAATAAATGGTAGCTCATGCTTTGAGCATTTATCACTAAGAGTAATAATATAATCATAAGATGAATAAATTTGGAATATTATTGGGTAAGCCA
>PVKY010005187.1:0-17914 GCA_004027775.1 Bradypus variegatus
CCCAGCACGCCCACTGCCTCATCCATGTCATTGGGGTGACCCATTGGGTGGAGTGAAGCAGGCAGCTGGGCTGCATCCCCCCTCATGTCCACACCTGCCTCGGGGCCAGGGCTGTGTCGGTGGGTGGGTGTGTGGCTCAGAGCAGAGATCAGGGCAGGGCCCGGGGAGCCGAGGTGGGGGAAGCTGGGACGAGAGAGTGGGAGCCAGGAGAGGACAGGGTGAGCTGGAAAACCATCTGCCCTCACTTCCCAGGCCCCCTCCTTCCCCAGGGGATGGGCAGGCTGGCCCCCAGTGGCAGGGTGGGGTTGGACGATGCAGAAGCAGACACCTGTGACTTGAGCCCACGCGGGGCAAGACCTGCTGTATTTTCTGCCCCAGCCCTGTGGGGATTCCGGCCCCCCTAGCTCTCTGGTCCTACCTCTGCCCTCTCAGCTTGAGTTCCAAAGCCCAGCTCAGGGTGGATCAGAACCACCTGCTGGAATGCAGCTTGCCGGGTCCTCTCCCACCCCTGGGACTCAGGGTCTCCGGGGTGGGCCCCCAGCTCTGCCTTTTCAGCACTCCCCACAGGAGGCCTCTAAAAAGAAAGTTTGATGCACGTGGCTCCCTTGCCCTCCACCCCTGGGCTTTCAGCTCCTTCCTGTTTTCTTTCTGGGGTCTTGGTCAGGGCTAAACAACAGCACCCAGAGACAGGGGAGAGACTGTGGGCTCTCAGGTGACAGCTGCTCCCTGACTGGGCCGCCGGAGAGGACAAGGACAGGACAAGGACGTCAGGCCCCGGGATTGTTTCATCTGCACATTGCCCGGGGACCCCCAGCTGATTCATCCCCCCACCCCCATCCAAACAGTGGACATGAGCCAGGCTTTTTGCCCTAACTATGGGGGTCCCCTCAGAGTGAGAGGCCAGGTCCTAATAGGGCATTGCCCGGTGGCCCAGGCCCAGCCCCCTCCTCAGCCAGATCACGTGGGGCTGCAGCGAGTGACCCCTGCCCCCACCCTGCGGCGAAACTGCTCACCGCTCACTTGTCCTGTCTCGGGAGCCAGCTGACACATTTGGCCTCCATTATTTGTTTTTGGATAGGAATAAAAGGAGAGAGTGAGTAACAAGGGAGATGGGGGCGGAGCAGGGAAAGGTCAGGGAAAGGGGAGGAAAGATCTAGAAAGTCCAAGCACGTGCCAGCTATGAGATCATCTGGAGGGTGGCGGCCTGCCCTGGGCGAGGCCTGAGCAGAGGTCCACTAAGGGTGGGGGGACATTCCACCAGGGGGTTGTCCAAGGCACTGGAAACCAGACCTGGGAGCCTGTCCCTGGCTCGCTCCGTGCTGCTCTCAGAGCTGAGCCGCTTTGTTTCCATGTCAGGGACAGCACAGGGAGGCTGTCACTCCCTGATAGCCTTATTAATCATAAATGGCCACTCACTGTGCACTTATGTGCTGTCCACACTGGGCTAAAAGCATCACATGCTTCCCCGGATGTATCCGCACGGCAGCCCTGGAGACCAGTTACTAGCACTGTTAGAAGGTAGGCTCTGAGGCACAGAGAGGTTGAGTGGCCGATCCCAGGCCACACAGCTGGATGTGGCTAATCCTGACTTTGAACACCGGGCTGTGGGACTCAAGTCCCAGCAGGTACGTCACTGGGTCACAGTTTCTGTGCCACGGTGACAGCCTGTGGTCCCAGGCCTCATCCCAGCTGGAGTGCTCGTTCCAGCCCCCTGCCCTGGCCCCATGGGCGGAGGGCGCCCCCTGGAGCTGTGCTGGGGGGCACAGTGCCCTCTCCTGGCTCCTCCTACCCCCGGGTACCAGCCCGGCCTGGGTAGAAGGGAAGGGGACTCGGGAAGGTAGAGGGGACCCAGGGACAGCCCAGCCTGCTTGCGCCCACCTTCAAGATGCCCCCCGAGGCCTGGACTTGGTCACCCTGTGCGTGTCTGCCCCTCTGAGCGTCCCTTGGCTTTGCTCCGTGACCCCATCCATGGTCCCTGACCTGTTGGCACCATGAGCCGTGGCCCCAGCAGGCCGACTTGGGGCCCCTGGAGTCCCGTGGGCTGGGATCGCAGTGAAGCTTTTCCTTCTCTGTCAAGGTCCTGGGCTGGCCTGTTTGTTGAAGACTGTGATGTCAGTGAAAGGAAGCCTGATCTCTCTCTGCCTCTGTAGCTAGTCCCTTTGTGACTCAGTTTCTTTGACTGTAAAGTGGGTTTAATAGCATCATCCTACCTTCAAGGGTTTGGGGGAGGATCAAAGGAGAGACAAAGGCCCTTTGTAGGGCCAGTGGTTTGCGGGATTCAGCACTCAAAAGGAGGGCCGGGGGAAGCCTCGAGTTCCCACAGGACCCCATCCTGCTCCACTGCCGGCCAGCTTGAAGTCGCCATCTTTATAGGGGGCTTCTGATGCAAAGCCGGGAAATCCAGCACGGTTCCTTGTACAGTGTGGACATGTGGCCAAAGCAAGGGCTCGCCCCCATCCCCGAGCAGGGTTTAGCCCCTGGCAGTCTGCCCACCCCCTGCACAGCGCCCGGGACCCGGCAGGGGAAGAGGGCCCAGCTGTGGGAGGCTGTGCTACCTTGGGGGCTGAGTGGGCAGGGAGAGGGGCCTCCTGGGAAACCCAGCCACACACGAAGCTGGGCCACCCGCCTTCCAGAAGCCTCTGTGCTTCCCAGGCTGTGGCTCCCAGGACCTGCTCTCACAGTGCCCTCTCCTGCCTCAGCCTGCGAGGCCTTGACCTGTGCCTGCACACTCCAGCCGTCCTGTATGGCAGACATGACCACGTCCTGAGCGTGGCGGCTCACCCAGAGTGGCTGCAGCCACCGCCTTGCCCTGCCTTGCCCCAACCTCACCCCCAACTCGCCCCCAACTTGTCACCCACCTCACCTCTGCCTCACCTACACTTTGTCCCCAGTTCATCCCCTGCCTCGTCCCCACCTCGTCCCCACCTCACCCCTGACCCCTCTCCAGCCCTGGGGTCCACCCTGGGACTGCCCACATACGGAAGGGGCCTCAGTGGAGCTGGCCCACCCTGCTCACTGCCAAGGCCCACCTGACCTCCAGCCCCCTGGGGCTGCGTCTGCCACTCAGGGACTAGAGCCTCAGCTGCCTCTTGGTCTGTCTCTGGGGAGGGCAGAGGCCTTGTGCCCCCTCCCCAGGGGACCGGCCAGGCCTGTGTTTGGGAGGCTGGAAAGGGGGACATCTCCCCTCTTGCCCTCCCTCCACCCACCCACCCAACAGGTATTTACCTTTGTGCCCAGGGGCCCTGCGGGAGCAAGGACATCTGTATACCTTGGAGACAGAAGATGCAGGGCTGGCCTGGCGCTGCCCATCCCTGGCTGTGGGGCTGGGCAGCCGCGGGCCTCCCTGAGCTGTGCATCCACATCTGTGGGATTAGGATGGGCTGAAGCGGGGCTGCCTGGGGCTCAGGGAGAAGGTGAGACCCTGTCTTGAGCCAGCAGATGAGCACAGGCCCAGGACCAGCCAGGGCGAGGGGAGGGTTTGGCCCAGGAGCGTCCTGTCCCCAGGCACCTTGGAGGCCACGGGCCCAAGCCCCCCCCACCTTCACACCTACCCACCTACCCGTGCGCGGCCAGAGCCAAGTCAGCCCTCTGCCTGAGTCGTTTGGGTCCAACAAGTTGAGGAACCGTCGTCCCACAAGGCGCCATCAGCAGCTGCCCCCCTGACAGCCTGAGTGCTCGTTCCAGCCCCCTGCCCTGGCCCCATGGGCGGAGGGCGCCCCCTGGAGCTGTGCTGGGGGGCACAGTGGACCTGGAAGCCCGAGTGGTTTGCTGCACTGGGGGTCAGCTCAGCTTCCTCCTGGCTGAGACCTCCCCGGGCCCTGCCGGGCTTGGGACACTGTCCAAGACCTCACTGTGCTGTGGCCGGCGAGGGCCACTGTCACCTGGCTGCTCCAGCCCCGGCCTCACCTCCTGCCACCCCCTTGCTCACTGGAGTCCCACCGCTGGCCTGGGTGCTGCTCCTAGAACACACACACACACACACACACACTCCACCCCTGCCACTGGCCCCTCAGGGCCTTGGCACTGGCTGTTCCTTCCTGGCAGCTCTTCCCAGATCTGTGCTGCTCATTTGGGTCCCTGCTTGAATGCCACCACCTTGAAGAGGCCTCCCCTGGGACCCCAGCGCCAGCACCCCTGCCACCCCTGTGGGTCATTTTCTGGAAGGCGTGGATGCATACCTGGCAAAGTCTTATTATTTATTAGTTCAAAGGGAGTGCAAGCTCTGTCCATCCACCTGCTGTGTCCCCCATGCCTGAAACAGTGCCTGGCATGTAATTGGTGCTCAGGTGTGCCTGCTGGCTGGTCGACTGGCCGAGCACTAGTGGAGCGCAGAGGAGGGGGCTCTGCCCATCTGCAGCAGTCAGGGAAGACTTCCTGGAGGAAGTGGTGTCTGGTGGGCCTTAGAGGCTGGGAGGTTTGGCTGCATGCAGGGATCAGGATAGAAGGTAAAGAAGCATTCCCATGACTGAGTAGACAGTCACCAGCAGCTGAGAGCTTGCTATTAAATGAATTGCTCATGTTCAGAGAAGAAACCTCTGGGCCCTGGAGCCCCCAGCAGAACCCCTGCTCCTGGCATGGGGTGCAGCCTGCACAAAGAACCAGGAAGGGGTGATGCTCCCCGCTGGAGCGGGATCAGCTGACGAGCAACCCTAAACCCAGCCGACCTGCTACGGTGGCCTGAGGATGGTGGGTGACGGTTTCTAGGGGACTCAGTGGCACAAGGGAGTGGGATGACATGGAGGGGAGGGGGCAGGAGTGAGCCTGGCAGCCTGCACAGCCCCAGGCTCCAGGAGGCTGAGTTGGGGTAGAGCCCCAGGGTGGGGTGGAGAGGGCAGGAGGAGGTGGGCACTTAGCAGAAGAAGTGGCCGGGGCTGGGTCTCCTGTCAATCTGGGCCAAGCTGGGTGAATGCATCTCACCTGCAGAGCCAATCTGGTCACAGCTGTGTGCAGCCCTGTGTTAAGTAGGATTCTGAGGCCAGAAGGACTGAGTTTTGCTATAGATCTGCAGCATCTGCCGTGGGTGAGGAAAAATGATGGGACACTGGAGCTGCCTCCTTGTCTGCCATCCCCACTCTGTGCCCGCCTGTGAGGCCAGGGGCTCTGCCCACCCGTGTTCTGCATGGTCCTGCAGGGAACCGCCGTCCCACCCCAGGGGCGGTCAGCCTGGGCTGGGAACAGGAGGATGCCAGGCCTGTGGAGGCCTGTCATCCCAGGCCCTGCAAGCTTGCTCTTTGGAGCTCGTCCTGCACACTCACCATGTCAGACCTCCCTGATCAGCCCATTTTATTTAACCAGCGCCCCCTCACCAGCCTGCGCCGCCTCTTTTTTAGTTTGACTTATCATCATTGCTGTCCTCCTTACCTAAGCCTTTTCCATCTCATCAGCCTCTGAGCTCTGGGATCTCGCTCTGTCCCTTGGAGGCACAGAGAGGTCGAGCTGCTGGCCCACAGTCACACAGCAGGTTTCAGGGGAGCACCAGGATTCATGCCTGACCTCTGACCCCAGAGCTGGCATCCTCAGCCAGGCCATGAGGAGGACATAGGAAAGAAGGCAAAGTATGAGCACGGGGAGGAGTCCGGCAGGCCAGATGCCAGGGTGACCCGGGTGCAGGCCGGACCTCCGACAGTGCCAGAGACAGCATGGCGATCCAGGGCATGGCCCTCGAGCTGTGTGCCAGAGCTGAGACCTGGTGGCACCACCTGTAGCCTGGGCGACCTTTTGGTTTCCTTATCTAGGGAAAGAACGAATGGCCCCCACCTGCCCTTGTGGGAGGGAGCAGCACCTGTGCCACTCAGGGAAGGCTGGCTGGAGTCACATGCTGGCTGCTGCTCAGTGACCACGCGAAATAGGCTGGGGCTTTTAAGTCTTTGTCTTGCAGACGAGGCCCAGAGAGGGTAGGGAATGACCCTGGTCACACAGCGGAGCAGGGACGGGGAGCTCTCTCCAGCTGCTGGGGATCCGCTGTTCATGAATAAGCTCCTTCTTTGTGCCTGGAGCCAGGTGGGTTCAAGGAAGACAGAGGGAGGGAGGTTGGAACCAGGCGGCATTCAAAGTCTGGTTCTGCCGTTTTCTTTTCGGGACAAGTGATTTAACTTCTCTGAATGTGTCTTGTCATTTGTAAGTTGGGGACAAATGACAGGATTCAGTGGGCTGGTATAAAAAATGGACGTGACCAGGTGCTGGGCACACAGGAGGTGCTTAATAAGCAGTGACAGCTGCTGCTGCTAACAGCATCAGCCGCATGGGGGACGTTGGGGGCTCAGCAACCTCCCTGCTCTGAGCATCCAGCTACGGCTGGGCATGTTCACAGGTTCACACGCCACCTGCCCTGCCAGTGTGTGTGTGGCCGAGAGCCCAGGCCAGGGGGCAGGGCCTCTAGACCCCAAGGCTGGCTCAGTCCCTGCGTCCCCACCAGTGCCTCACCTGGCCTCGGCAGTGCCCACAGCCCACCCGGTCCTGGAGGGCCTGACAGGGCCGCTCCACCCCTGGCTCCCTCTTCCTGGTCCGTGGAGTCTTGCAGAGGCCGGCGCTGAGCATGGTCTTTACGGTCGTCCCTGGCAGGTTTGCCCATCACACTGCCCATGCTCCCCTCCCTGCTGACATTTTTCCTGGGGGTGTTGTGCCGGGCCAGGGTGGGGGGCAGTGGGGTGGAAGGACCCCACCGGGCTTTTGGTTGAGGCAGAGCTTGTGTCCTCCTGCAGAGCAGCTGGCTGGGGACCTGGACCTGGGGAAGGGACTTCATGGCAGAAGCCTGGGGGCGCCCACCACGCAGCCCCCGTCGGGTCCTGGGCCAAGCTCTGGACAAGGAGGAGGGGAACCGGATCTGGCTCTTTGGGAAGACCCCTGCCCAGTTTCCGGCTGTCGGCAACTTGGAAACTTCCACAGCTTTGTCCAGGTGGTGCCAGCAGGAAATGTCAGAACAGCTGAGAAGCATCTGCCTTCTCTACTATGACTTTAAAAATTATGCCTACTCATGACACAGAGATAATTTTAAATTAGGAAAGGATGTTGGAAGTAAGAATCGATAATAATTGTATCCTGTAGAAATAAGTGCTGTTGGCATTTCAGTGCTTCCTTCTTTTCTACACATATACCTAATGCAATGCTTTTTTTCTTTTAAACAAAAATGGGATCAGGCACTTCTCCCGGCCAGATACTAGAGAGCCCATTTCAACTGGGGATCCTCATTCTCTGCTTTTGTCCAAGTCTTGTTTTCTAAAAAGATTGGGCCAGATTTCTCTAAGGTGGAGAGTGGGGGTTGCTGGGAAGTGAGAAAGTAATCTTGTGGCTGGAGAGGCTTGGAGACAGATTGGGAGGTTTCAGCAGAGGGTGGACCTGGCTGGGGGCAGTGGGCGGGGGTGGCCACCACGGATGCTTTTCTTTTGTTTTGTGGGGTATCTGCGGGGTGGCTTGTGCAGCAGGTGAGAACGTGCGCTCGGGGGCTGGGTTGCCTGGGCTCTCGGCTGAGCACGACACTTCTGATGGCTCGATTTTGGCCACATCATAATTTCTGCTCCCCTCTGAAAAATGGGCCATAGAAACCCCAGCCCCCAAGCCTGTTAATAAGTGTGTTAATGCTAAGTGCCCATACGGGCACCACGAAAGCCTCATGAGAGCCTGCTAACTATTAGCGCCCCTGCTCACTGTCACTGTTCTCAAAGTGGCCCTTTGTCGCACTTTCACTCAGTTGTCTCTTCATCTGCTAATCTGATGCCTTCTTACTGCCAGGTCTGGAGCTGAGAACTGGGGGGTGCAGAGAGATGGGGGGAACCTGAGCCTGGGGTCTCTGCTGATGGGAATGTGGGGTCCTTGGAGAGCTGGACCACCAGGCTGTCCCAACCCCTCCTCAGGGTTGGCTCAGGCCCTGGAGGGAACCAGCCAGCCTGGGTTGGAGTCTCAGTCCCTGCCCCTTGTTGCTGTGTGACCTGGGACAAGTTGCTTAACCTCTCTGTGCCTGTCTCCTAATTGTAGGAGGAAAACAGCACAATGTGGTGGATCTGGGTGGGACAGGGTTGCTGCGAGGTTTGGGGGAAGACGTGCCGGGCTCTGGAATCAGCACCTGCACTTAGTCAGCACCTAGGCAGAGCTGGCGCTGTGTAGCTGCTGTTCTGAGAATGAATATTCTTAGGTCTCTGGACAGTGATGACGAACGATGGAATGCTTCTTCCAGAAGCCAGCAAGGGGGGCCATGGCAGCTGTGGGACAGGGTTGCTGGTTTGCGAGCAGCCATTCACCCGTGCAAGGCCAGCTCCCCTGGAATCCCCTCTTCCAGAAGCTTCTGTCCTCCTTGGCTGTGAGAAGGGGCTAGGAGGGCGTCTCGATGCTTTTCTTGGGAGCCTGGTTCTTTGTGTAGATGAACCCCAGGTCTTTTGCAGAGGGGCCTTCCCTCCCTCCATCTCTGGCCTGTTGCACTCTTGGGGTGCTAACAGGACACTTTTGATGTCAAGTAACAGAAACCCAGCTCAAAATGGCTTAAACTCCAAGGAAAATGTATCCGTACTCAAAATCCAACGTCAGAGGCTGGCGGCGCCAGTACCAGATTGTCTGGCAGCTCCAAGGTGCTGTGGAGGGTCCGTCCTTCCGAGCTGCCAGCCCCAGGCATCACCGTTGTCCCTGTGACCCCGAGATGCTGCCTCCCCCACTGATGCAGCTGCACCCCGAGGAAAGAGAGGCCCTCCCTTCTGTGAGCTGCTTCCTCTCCAAGAAGCCCCCCGTGGCCTTGTGCTTCACCGAGGGGGACGGGCTCTCTGTCACTGACCGAGAGCAGACCCGGGGCCTGCCTGCCCCAAAGCTCTCGGCAAACCCTGGACCAACCAGAGGTTTTTGGGAGAGAATGGGATGGATGAGGAAGCAACCTACAGTGTCCACTAAGCCGGCCCTCCCTCCGTAGCGGGGCAGGGGAGGCTCCTGGCATGGGCTGTGCAGAGCCGCAGCATCTTCTCCACCAGGCATGCTGGGCAGCCGCGATCGGTTGGGAAGACGAGACCTGGATCAGCCCGTCTTAGATGGCCGTGCGGTCAGTTTGTCCACGCTGGAAACCGTGACCACGTCCCAATGCACCGACCGGCTTGGCTCCTAAGGGAGGGACAAGGGGGTGGGATGGACTGTGACCTCGGAGCAGCATCCAGCTTTCTGGGGGACAGGCTATGGATAAAGAAATACTAGAATGATCTCTTGGGCAGCAGAGGAAGGGGGTGGGGGGTGCACGCCTCCCCCAGGCCCCCACCTTCCTTGCGAGTGTGGTCGGAAGCGCCTCCCTGCTCTTTGCTGGGGTCCTTCCTCGGCACCACCCCCATGCTGCTCATTCCCTCCCCCCCCTCCACCTCTGGCTCTCAGCGTCTGGGACTAATTAAGTGCTTCCGCTCGCTGCTCTGTGGACTTGCTGTGGGGCCTCCCGCTGCATGGCAATTTCCCAGCAGAGTCCTCTCGAAACCGGACATTTTATGTGTGCATGTGGGTTTTCAGCACTCTGGAAATACAAAGCCACGGCCTTTCTTCACGTGTGTGTTCATTTCACATTTCAGCGTGTTTCAGGCTGGGCTCCCTGCTGCCCAGCATGGCTGTTTCTGGGAGGCTGGTGGTGGGAGAGGGTGAGCATCCCCGTTCAGCCTGTTTTCTGTAGAAGTTTCCCTGCATCAAGGCTGGCTCTGCTGGCCTGGGCCCGGTCTGACTCCAGCACCTGTGTGCTGTGTGGCCTGGGGCAAATGACTCAACCTCTCTGTGCTTTGTGTCACCCTACCTGCCTCGCGGAGCTGCTGGGAAGACTGTAGGAGCTTGTAGAGTGGCCACACAGGAGGGTTCGCTGATGGTTCCACGGTGCTGGTGGAAGATCCCCTTGAGAACAGAGTTTGTTCCATCGCTTCACACAGCTGGCAGATTCTTCCCCTGGCCTATTCTCTCCCTAGCACAGGCACCCACTTTGGACGAAGCCTCGGTTCTGAAACCATAGCCCTCCACCCTCAACAGGTGGCGAGTGGAGTGACTGAGCAGGGCAGGGACCGAAACACCAACCCCTTTCCACGGGACCCTGAGTTCCCTGGGTCCCTCCCGCTGCGTGTGAGGGCTGCTGTGGGCACTTACATGTGAAGCAGGGGCTTGTATGCAGGAGGGAGGGAACAGCGTGGCTGCGAGTGCTGGGGTCCGCCGTGGTGGCTGAGTCGGGCGGGTGGTCAGACACACGGGGGCTGAGGCTGGGTCAGGAAGAGAGGAAGCAGGGGGTTCTCACCCAGCATCAGCTGGGGCTGAGCTCGCAGGAACAGGCCTCCTGGGTGCCCCGGCTGCCTTAAGGGCCCTTCACCGGGAGCAGCTTGTGGATTCCCCCAAGGACCCTGGGAAGTCCATTCTGATATTATTCCCAGGTCACGGGTGAGGTCTGCAGCACAGAAAGGTCAGGCAACCCTCCCAGGGGCACACAGCCAGTGGCATGACAGGGGAAAGGGAGCATTTGGACCCGAAAGCCTGGCACAGAACACCTTTCCCTGAGCTTTGTGATCTGATTTTGTGCCCTCATTTTACACTGGAGGAACCTAAGGCCCAGAGAGGGGTAGCGTCCTGGCCAGGGGCACACAGTGAGCTGGAGGCATTTTCTTTTTTTGTGTGGCCTTTCCTTGTGGGGGTGCCCCTCACTGGCCTGCCCCATGTGAAGCCCCTCCAGGCCTCCCTGCGCTTCTCTGCATCTGATGGAAACCAAGGCAGGCTGTGGTTACTGGTCCAGTCTCACCTAGTCTGTAGGAGATTAACTGAGAAACCAGGTGACTATGGAAGGGTCAGTGCAGGACAATGGTGGGTGGTACTGGTGATTGTTACCTTTACCTCACTGCAGTTTCACAGTTTTACCGATGCCTTTTGCTTCTCAAAGCTCATTCATCCCGAACGTGGCCTGAGGGAGGGGGGCAGCAAGCCAGGGGCTTGCTGAGCATGACTGGCACAGTGCCCCCGGGAGAGCCAGGGTCTCCACATACATGCCTTTGCTTCTGCCCCTGCCCGTGGAACCTGGAAACTGGGGGCCTCTTGGGGGCTCCCCTTCCCACTCTCACCCTTCAACCCCCTGCAGGGTTGGAGCGTCCCAGGACCTGTGGCCACGGTGCTGTGTGGCTCTCCTGATTGAAGCCATCTATGGTCCAGCCAGTGTCCCGCAGGCTCAGGACCTGTGTGTGCATCTGTGCACGTGCACCTGGGGCGGTGGCAGGCCTCTGCCTTCCACGCTGGGTGCCTCAGCTGGGTGGGGGTCAAGTTCGCCTCGTTCTCCCACTCCCACGAGCTGGAGGAGGGGGCTCCCAGGTGTCACTGACTCAGAGAGGCCCAGCTGGGTGCCAGCTGCCTTTCCTGCCCTGTGCCCCTGGAAGATGTGGGGTGCCTGTGTGAGGCTGACGTGCATGAGAGAGTTAATCGTGGCGCCCTCTCCAGCTGTCCTGGGAACAGGGGAAGAGGAACTGGGAGGCCCTGTCTTCGGGGAGTGGTGGGGGTGGGGGGTGTGCGGCATCACCCTGCGGATTTAATTTCCCAACTTATGCAGACCAGCTGTTCACAGCCAGCCCGGAAGGTGGAGGATGCGTTTCCAATAAGCTGAAAGGAGGGAATGAATGTGGGATTCATTACTGGGGTTTGGCAATGCTGGGCCCCTTGCTTTCTCCCTTGGGACGGGCCGGGGGCGGGGTCCAGGGGCCCTGAGCTGAGCCAGGGGGTAGGGTGTGTCAGCTGAGCCCCTCCCCGCAGCCCCCAGCTTCAGCTCCAGCTCCCCCCAGGCCACGCTTCCCTGTGCCTGCAGCTTGTCCTTCCCCTGCTCAGTGTGCCCACCGGAAGCATGGGGCCTGGGGCTGGGTGCCTTTCCTGGGCTCCCCCTCCCAGGCCCGCCCCTACTGGGCAGAATGGTGGTTTGGCCCCAGACTTCCCATCTGGGGCCTCCAGTTTTGCTGCTCTGGCCTCTGGTGGAGGCTGGGGGATGGGGACGGGTACAAACAGCCACTTCCTGGCAGCCAGCCCGTCTTGGGAGTGACTGAAAGCTGCCAATGGCTTCTGCGGGAAGGACAATAGGTACCAAGCAGGAGGGTACGTGGGGTTCTGGAAGCTTGTTTGGGGCCAGGCAACTTGCAATGCAGAGTGTCCTGGTCCCAGCACCTGCTCCCCCCACCGCCCCATTACAGAGGAAAACGAGAGGACCAGAGAGGCCAAGAGGCTTTCCCCGGGCCACACAGCCCAGCCAGGCCGGGAGCCCAGGTCAGTGGGACCCTCTCCCTGGCTACTCCACCCGTAACTGCGATTGTGGGCTATTTGGCTTCCCCTGGCTTCCGGTTGCCCCCAGCGGTGGTGAGTTAAACGGGGCACCTGATGAAGAAGTGGTTTAGGAGCAAGGAGCCTAGAGGGAAGTGAGGCCTGAGCCTGGGACCTACAGCCTGGTTCCCAGGCACGGAGCACCCGTCCCCCACCATGCCCCCACCCTGGGGAAGCCAGAGGACTATCAGCCGTGTTAACTGCCTCTTGCCAGTCGCGGCGGTGCCTTTGGAGAGAAAGGGGCTCTGTGTACTCTGGGGAGCTCCTCGGTGAGGGAGGAGCTGGGAGGTTAGGGATGTGCCCCCACTTAGGGCTGCAGGGGGTGGGCTGTTGACTGCTCTGGCCTCCCGGTGTTCTGCCCCCTGCTCTGGGGAGGGGGCCCCAGCTGCTCCCAGAGGGCCTGGAGACAGCAAAACTCAATGCCCAGGAAAAGCCACCTGTTCCAGCTTCCTTGGCTGCTGTCACAGAGCACCACAGACCGATGCTACAGCAGGAGAAATTTACCATCTCGTGGTTCCGGAAGTCAGAATTTGGAGAGGAGGGCATTGGCCAGGCTGTAGCACCTCTGAACCTTGTAGGGAGGCTCCTTCCTTGCCTCTTCCAGCTTCTGGGAGCTTCTGCAATCCTTGGTGCTCCTTGGCTTGTGGACATGCCACTCAGGTCCCTGCCTCTGTTGTCACAGGCCTTCTCCCTGTGTGTCTGTCTGTCCCTCCCTTCTCTTTTAAGAACACCAGTCCTTGGATTTAGGGTTTGGATTTAGGACCCACCCTAAATCCGGGATGATCTTCTCTCAAGATCTTAATTACCTTGGCAAAGACAATTTCCAAATAAGGTCACACTTATAGGGACCTGGGTTAGGATTTGGACTTAGCTCCTTGGGAGACACACGTCAGTCCCCAACACTAAACCTTACAGCACTCCGGGACAGTCGCCTGTCAGGAGCCGAGGATGGCAATGGCTGGGGCGGACTCTGCTGCGCCCCCTCTTTCAGGGACATTATCCTGCTGGTTCTCCTTCCTTCCTCCCCTGTGGGGCAGCCGAGCCTCCCTGCCCCAGCCAGAGGTAACGGGGAGCCCCTGCCTGTGCTGGAGGCTGTGGCTTGTTGTCAGCGTCTGGCCCTGGTCGGGCTGTAAGTCCATTGAAGGTGGCAGCCACGGTGTTCCTGGGTGTCTCTGTGCCTCACCCCGTTGAGTGCTCGGTGCCCACCTGCCAGGTGTAAGGTCCGTCTACTTGCAGAATTGGGTGTGGGCCGGGGGCTTGGGGGCTCACCAGAAGGCAACCTGCACCAGGGCTCCTTGCCTTGTGACCGGGGGGGTTTTGAGAGGCCGCTGGGTGAGGTCAGTCCTTTGCGGGCATCGCGGTGACAGTCACGGATGATCCTGGGTACTCTCCGCATGGCAGACTTGGCTCCGAGGTGTTACGCACCCTGCCCCGTCCACTCCACCCTGTTCCCTGTCTCCCCGTTTTACAGACATGGATAGCAGGGATTCGACCTGAGCAGGTGCCTTCTGAGCCTGGGAGCTACCTCCTGTCCAGTCCTTCCTTCTTCTTTGCTCAGTGTGGGCAGCAGAATAATGTCCCTGTCAAGAAAGATGGCCACGTCTTAATCCCCGGAGCCCGAGGACACGTTGGGGTACATGGCAAAGGGGAGTTGAGGTTGCAGGTGGAACCAGGATCGCTAATCAGCGCGCCTTGGGGTGCATCAGCCATGCGGCCCAGGGTCATCATCAGGGTCCTTAAAAGAGGAAAAGGGAGGCAGGAAAAGAGAGGGAAGGGGTTGAGGTTTGTCCCCTCAAAAAGATACGTCCATGGCTTTGAAGACAGAGGAAGAGGCCATGAGCCAAGGACTGCAGGCGGCCTCTCGGAGCCAGAAGAGGCAAGGAAACGGATTCTCCCCCAGAGCCCCCAGAAGGAACCAGCCCTGCCCACACCCTGACCTTAGCCTGTGAGACCCATTTTGGACTTCTGACCCCCAGAGCTGCCAGAGAATAAACCCTTGTTGTCTGTGGTGTTGGTTACAGCTGCAGGAAGGAGGTGGCAGGCCCTTCTGGAAGGTGCAGGAGGAACCCCCTCCTGGGCCTGGAGCACTGGGGGTTCTGGTCTCCCCTGGAGTCGTAGGAAACCTTCCCCTTGGCTGAGCAAGAAAGAAACCAGTAGCAAAACTGTTTCCCCTTCTCTCGAGTGAGGCAAGGGTGTGGGCCAGTGCACATGCTTCCTTTTTGTAGCTTCTCAAGAAAAATTTCAACTTAGAATTTTGTATCCAAAAGAGACTGTAGGTTTTGTCTACTTCATTTACAGGTGGGGAAACAGCCCCAGGGAAGTTACATGACCTGCCCAGGGTCATGCACGGAGCTCACAGCTCCACCAGGCTCATGCCAGTTTCCCAGCTCCTGGTAGAAAGTGCTTTCTCCTTTCAAGGGAGCAGATGGGATTGGCTGGGGGACGGTGGCAGGGGTCGGGGTGGGGGGCAGCTGGAAGAGCCGCCGCTGCGGGTCGGACAAGGTGAGGCTCTGTCTTCTCGTCCGGCTCTCACCTTGTAAACTGGCGTCCTTTTCACGGTGTATTTAGTGCCAAGTTGTTTGCAGTTTTGTGCTCTTTTTTGGTTGATGTTGCTGTTCAAAATGGCTGCTGAATGTAGTGCTGAAGTGTGGTCTAGCGGTCCTTGGCATCTAGGCAGGCCGTGACGTGCTCCACGGCAAATACATGCATATTAGATAAGCTTCTTTCAGGCGTTGAGTTAAAGGGCTGTTGGCCGGGAGCTCGATGTCAGTGAATCATTAATGTATATTAAATAGGGTATCTTCAAACACAAACACACATCAGGGGCCTTCTGGATTGACAGTTACGTAGCTCTCAGGACCCTAGCCCTGCATTTTCCCCAGGAGCGGCGGCTCCATATTTGCTAAGTCAGTCTTTGTGGCAACTTTATAGCACACTTCTACTGTGAATAATGAGACACATCTGGAGTTTTCGAAAAAGAAATTGTTCAGAAGATCTTTTGGATCCACCACTAGGGTTTGAAAGCACAGATACATGGAATTGGTCGATAATCAAACTCTCCTCCTCAGGCAGCAGCTTCAGCTCACTCATTTTCACACCTCCGACGCCCAGTGCCCACGTGCCCCGAAGCTGGCAGACGCACCGTCTCTCCCGGCTGCCTTCCCACCCCCACGCCACACAAGTACCAAGAAAAGGAAGGAAGGCAACCCCCTTGCAGCTGTCCGCTCTCTTCCTTCCCATTCTCCTTGAATTCCAGTGAGGGAAGAATTGCTACCTGCCTTTGGCAGATGGAAAACTGCCTCCCCGGGGTTAGGAAGCTTGCCCACAGTCACTCAGTGGTGGAGCTGGGTTTGAATTCCCGGCCGCCTGGCCTCCAAGCCAGCATTTCCCAGTTGACGTGGAAGTTGGTTGGTGGAGACCTCAGGGCCTTGGAAGGTTCTTGAATGGACGCCAAGGCCCTGGGCAGGGGGCTGGCTCCAAGGAGAGGCCCAGGTTGGAGCTGGAGGTCGTTCCAGCTGCTGCTTCTCAGCCTCAAATTCCTGAGCTCCTGGTTCTGGGAGGAAAGAGGGAGAAGGGGTGTGCCAGTTTGTATATACGGTGTCCCCCAAACGCCATTATCTTTGGTGTAATCTTGTATGGGCAGATGTTATCAGTGTTGATTAGATTGTAATTCTTTGTTTCTTTGGAATGCACCCCACCCAGGTGTGGGTGATGACTCTCGTTGGATAATTTCCATGGAGGTGTTGCTCTACCCATTCTGGGTGGGTTTGAGTTGATCAATGGAACCATATAAATGAGCTGACATCACAGAGGGAACTCAGTGCAGCTGTGAGTGGTGTTTTGAAGAGGAGCTACAGCCAAGTGGGACACTTTGAAGAAAGCACAGGAGCTGCAGATGAGAGGCAGTTTGAAGACGGCCGTTGAAAGCAGACTCTTGCTCCAGAGAAGCTGAGAGAGGACAGATATCCCAAGTGCAACTAAGAGTGACATTTTTGAGGAACTGTAGCCTAGAGAGGAACGTCCTGGGAGACACCCATTTTGAAACCAGAACTTTGGAGCAGATATCAGCCACGTGCCTTCCCAGCTAACAGAGGTTTTCTGGACACCATTGGCCATCCTCCAGTGAAGGTACCCTTTGTTGATGGACACTTTATGGCCTTAAGACTGTAACTTTGTAACCAAATAAACCCCCTTTTATAAGCGTTCTGCATTCTGGCAGCATTAGCAAACTAGTACAAGGGGAGATTGCTGAGCTGGGCTGATGGGGCCCAGTTTGAATGAGCTTCTTCGTTTCCCATTGGGGATGGTTTTACCTGCTCCCGGGTCTTTGCTGAGCGGGTCTAGAACTGACCAAGGCCTTCAGACCTCAGTGTGAGGCTGAGGCCTCTGCCCTGGAGGACAAAACAAGGCTCCATTTGGCCTTGGGTCTTCTGTTGGTTCATGGAAATGGGTTGGGAGCCTTCCCCCTCAGAGGCTTCTTATTGTTTCCAAAGTACTTTCACTATGTCAGTTCCCTTGATTATCCTCCCCCAAAACCCCATGAGGGAGGGCAGGAGGTTTGCACAACCTCCTGTCTTGCAGCCAACAGCAGGTGGTTTCATTGCCCTTGGTTTACCAATAGGTAAACTGAGGCAAAAGGAGGCCATGGCATGTCCTCCCAGATCTCCTACCTAATTAACCACAGAAATAAGACTAGAACCCAAGTCTTCAGACTCCTCAGTCACTGCTTTTTGTCTCTAATGCAGCTAAAGATTTCTCTTTCATTTTTAAAAATGTGTACTCTCTCAGACAGTGAACCAATCTGGTGCCGCTGTGTAGCATAAGAAGTTAACCTGCACCGGTTGCATGTCCCTTCCCCCTCCCCAGGTGGCCTCCATCCTGCATTTGCATTTATCATTCCCACGCAGACTTTAAAACTTTTGCTCCCTAGGTGTGTTTCTGTTAGTAATCTGTTGCGTTGTTTTGCTTGGTTGCATGTCAGGCTGCATAGCTGGTGTCATTTTGTAAGTGTCCTTCGGTGGCTGTTTACATCTGTGAGGTTCACCTGCGCCCACCGTGAGAGTTCTGCTCTATTCGTCCACCGCAGGATGGTGGTCACCGGGTGGACCACAGCCTCTCTCTTCCCCTCCGTGGATGTTTGTTCTTCCCCTCCGTGGATGTTTGTGTAGTCTTGTTTTTGTTTTTTACGAGCAAGCCTGCCTTGGCCGTTCTTGTGTTCTCTGGCAATTTACGAATTTGGATTGTGAATTATTATTTCGAGATCCGTGGCTGTCCCAGGTGAGGCAGCCTCCCGGGAGCTGGTGCTCACCTCTCCCACCCCCTCACCCGTGCCCAGAGAAGCTGGTTTATCTGGTGCCTGGTCTGGAGCCACGTGGATAAGCCTAAATCAGTGTTTCCCAAAGTGCAGGAGAATTAATAGGCGATATATAGGCAGAGGGGTTCTGTGGTCAAACCAGTTTGGGAAACAGAGTTAAAAGAAGTTAAAAGCCATTTAACAGTTAAAAAACTATTTAAACAGCCTTTTTTTTTTTTTTTTTTTTTTTAACGCATGCTGCAGAACTGGTTAGTAGTTTTAGAAGACTGATTTGTACTGGTAAATATCCAAATGGGAGGCTGCAGGAAACTTTTGGGATGGGCCCACCCT
>PVKY010005188.1:0-17868 GCA_004027775.1 Bradypus variegatus
CTCTCGGACACTGCAAACCAATAGTACTTAAGTTTTCTGCTTGAATCATAGCTGTCTTGTGCTGTCTGGACTACAGAGTGCCCTCAGGTCATCTCATTCAGAAGGGCTTGTTTCTTTCATGGGTCAAATCATTTCCAGTTTTCTGATTTTAGTTGCTCTTCTGCACCCTCAAAAATTTTTCATATTTAGTCCAGAGTTGATAATTGTTACATGCAGGAAGGTGAGTCTTACCAGCTACATTGCAATTACCACAGTACAACCTTTCATGTTTAAGAGTGAAATACTAAGTAGTTAATCAAAACATTTGAGTTCCTGAGCCTGTTGAATGGTAGGCTGGCTTCACTCTAAGAAGACTGGCAGAAATTAAGATGTTTTGTTGGGGTCCCACCTGTCAGTATCCATTTTTTTTTTACCTTGGTTGGCTGGGGGTGGGATAAATATAAGTCTGTTTGTCAGCATTTTGCTTATTATGAGATTTTCACATAATCACTCTGTGTTCAATAGGGCCTCAGCTGTACCTTGTCATTGAAACATTCCATCCCTTATTCAACATTTCCAAAAATTCAATCTTCAATCTTCTTCCAGAGTTTGGAGGGACATATTTTGGCTGTGAGTGGTAGATGATATAATCTAGGGACCTAAAAGCTTCTTACAAAAATTTTCAACCAGTATTTTTTCTCCATCTCAACTTTACAAGAATCTGTTACTCCAACTCCTAAGCATTTCTGGAATTCTGTGTTAAGAATCAGATTTCTTACTGGCTTCCCCCATTGCAAATCGAGGTTTCTGGTCTATCCAGTCTTCTAAGTCACTTACCATTTGTCCATATATTCCTAGTTTTTGAGATTTAATTGACATTGCTTCTTTCTCTCTTTTTGTAGGATTTTGCCTTTGTTCCTTTACTAGTCATTTCAGTTGAGGTTTAGTAAGGAGTAAAGATAAATTGCCTATATTTGATCTCTCTTTTGCCTCTTTTAAAATAATTGTTCTAGTTTGCTAAAGCTGCCAAAATGCAATATACCAGAAGTGGGCTGGCTTTTAACAATGGGAATTTATTAGTTTACAAGTTTATAGTTTTGAGGCTGTGAAAATTTCCAAATCAAGGTGTCATCAATGGTACCTGGACTTCTTTGTTGGATGCAAGGCACATGGTGGCATCTGTTGGCCTCTCCCTTTTCTTCCGGGCTTCATTGCTCCCAGCTTCTGGCTTCAATGGCTTCCTCTCTGTTTCTGTGGCTTTCTCTCTCAGCCTCTGTGTCTTTCTCTCCATGTTTTTCTTTTAATTTCATCCTCTTATAAAAGACTCCAGTAAGAGGTTTGAGACCACCTGCAGCATGCCTCCACTAAAATAACCTAATCTAAAGGTCCTACCCGCAATAGGTTTACATCCACAAGAATGGAATAGTTTTAAGAACATGATCTTCTGGGGTCCATCCAACTTCAAACAACAGCAATAGTATTAATTAATTTATTTTGATCATTTATTTTTTAAATAAAAAAAGACTGTATGCATTAAACAAAATATCCCTGTTTAGTTTGTCAGGGCTGCTATGGTAAGTACTACAGAATGGGTTGACTCAAAGAGCAGGAATTCATTGACACAGTTTTGGAGGCCAGAAGTCCAATGTCAAGGTAATGGCAGAGCTTGCTTTCTCTTGGAGTCCATATCATTCTGCACTTCTCTGTCACATACTGATCCCTCTTTCCTTGTGTCGACTTCTCTGATCTCCACTGACTTCTGGTTTCTGAAGACTTCTAGCTTCTATTGACTTTCACTTCTACGGGCTGACTGTGTCTGAATTTCTTTTGCTTATAAGGACTCCAGTCATATGGATTAAGGCACACCCTATATTCAATTTGGTCTCATCTCAATACAATCTTTGAAGATCCTATTCCCACATGAGTCTATACCTTAATTGACAATAGCTTCAAAAGTCCTATTTACAAATAGGCTCACATACAGAGGACTGGGGGTTAGAACTTGAACATATTTATATGGAGGACATGATTCAGTCCTCAACAATCCCCTTTTAGATTCCAGTTAATAGCTTTTTCACAAAAGTCAGTTATGAAAAACAAAGGTATCAAGTGATATCTTTACATGAAACTCATGCTGAATGTACATAGCAATTCTACAATCACCTCTGCACCATAAAATGGCCATTTCTCTAATCACTGTTCCATAAAATATGATGGAAAAAAGGTTTATAGTCTCCATCAGTGTAATATGCTTGCTTTGGACTTATGTTGTAAAATAATTGTTCATAACAGACAAATAACTACATGCAATGCAGCCACTTCTGGACTTGCCTCAAAGAGGTGAGGATAAAAATGCTTCTGTTATTTTGGTCCTACCACTTTACCAGCTTCTGGCTTTACCAATCAGTGTAAGCCAAGGAAATTTTATTCAGTGAGAATGAGAATATACTTTAGAAAGCTTTACTCTGTCAGTTTGCTTATGAATTTGATTTTCTAACATGGAGGTTAGTGAATTCATTCTTTGAAAAGTTTTAAGTTATGTGAGCATTTGTAGCCTTTGCTCTCACCAAGAAACCAAGTACTGAATTTGTATGAAGCTACACATACTTTGCTATTTTCTAGAGCATGAATAAATTGAACATGTGTTTGCCCTCAAAAAACTACTAGTGAGGAATAGCTTTTGTATTTGTATTTCCTTTCCCATTAATTAAAGATTACACATTCCTATCATTATTTGTTTTTTATTTTGATCATTCACCAATATAGCCAGAAAGTTCTTAAAAATAAATAAATAAATGAATTAGGGAAAAATATTGTATCCAGTTTATGAGTGTTGTTATCAGGAACAGGGACACACTGGGGTGTTTACTGCATGTTGGAGGAAAGGAAGAAAAATAAAGATTAAAAGTAATATGTGAAATAAGATTAAAGGGTCTAGAGTTGGTTTGCCAGAAATAAGATGTGATGTGATAGCTTTTTATATATACAAAGATTACAGAATGACTTTAATTGCTGTTCATCTTTGCTGAAATTGGTAAAGATGAAAGTTTAAAGGTTGAAATATGTGATGTATATTTAACCCATACTTAGAAGAAGAGCCCTGAGGGCTGATAGAGGGACGTGAGAATGCTTGTGATGCTCTTGGAAGAGCTTTAAATGTAACAATCTTCCTTGTAAATGATGGCAGCTCCTGCCTTAGGGCAGAGAGTTGGACTAGTTGGCTTCCCCAGAGCGCTTCCAGACTTGTAATTCTCTGAGCCACTTCTGTTGCTGGCCTTCAGATGCTGGGAGGCAACTAGATACAGCCAAGTATCTCTCTTCACAGGAGCTCCAGTTGTCCAAAAGGAGCTGTACCACCACCAGCAAGACAGCCTCTATTCTAACTGAAGACTTCACCCAAAGGTGAGTTGGGCCAGCGTGGAGCAACGCGCCTCCTTTTCCCCAAGCTTTCATTGGTTCCGGGCACAGGACCTGGGGGATTGGCGACCACAGGACACCCTCCCTAGCATCTGATTTAAGATTTGACAGAGGGGATGGCTGGTTAGCTGGTGCTAGGTGGGAGGGATTCGCCACCTGGAGGGACACACTCAAGGAAGGATGAGTTGCACCAACGACAGCCAGGTACCTTTCCTACTATCAGGCTGGGCCTCCCGGACCCATGTGCTCCCAGGGGGTGCCGGGCGCCCGCCACTCCTGCAGCGAGCGTCCCACCGCGCGGTCTCCTTCCAGGCTCTCGGCTCCCGCGGGAGGGCGAGTGGGATGATGCTTTGGTCCTTGTGCCTTCCCCAAGCTCTTGCATCCGGAGCCGCCCTAGCCCGCAACGCCGCAGCCCCCGCCTGGGAGGGAGAAAGGAAAAAAGGGAGGGGGGCTGGAAAGGCTAGGCGAGCGGGAGGAGGGGAAATGGGGAGGGAAGGAGAGAAGGGGGAGGGAATCTTTCTCCTTTGCGTGCTTCCGCCTCTTCTCTCTCCTGCTAGCGGCGACTCCGGATTCCCCCTCCAGTTCCTCTCCCAGTTCCTCACCCCCTTCTCCGCCCACCCTCCCTCCCGAGCGCGCGGGAGGGGAGCCGCAGCCCGAGTGCGGCCGAGGGCGCCGGGGGAGGCGGCGGTGGGTGTGTGCGTGTGTGAAGGACGCCCCCTCTCGCTCCTGCGTTCGCAGGCGGCGGCGGGCGGCGGGGCTTCTCGAGCGCGCAGCGGCGGCGGCAGCGGCGGTGGCTTCCGGAGTCCCGCCGCGAAGATGCTCAAAGTCACGGCGCCCTCCTGCTCCGCCTCGTCCTGCTCCTCGGTCACCGTCAGTGCGGCCCCGGGGGCCGGGAGCGTCGTTCCGGATTACTGGATCGACGGCTCCAACAGGGACGCTCGGAGCGATTTCTTCGAGGTGGAGTCGGAGCTGGGACGGTAAGGCGGGAGGCGGCGGGCTGGGGCGCCTGGGCTCCCGCCTCGGCTCGGCAGCGCCGGAGGGGACGCCCCTCCGGACCAGGCGAAGCCGGGCGCCCAACGCGCGGGCTCTGGTTTCTGGGCCAACCCGCGGCGTGCATTGGGCGCTCTCCCTCTCGCAGTCACTTCCCGAGGACGCGAGGGGCGGCCTCCCTGCCCTTCGATTTCAGAGCGCCTCGTGATCGGGAGAGAGCTAAGCACATTCGGGCGCGGCATGGGTCTGCCCCGGAGCGCCGAGGCCGGTGCAGCCGAGAGGAGCAGCCTTACCCTTTCCTACTCTCCCTCCCTCTCGCCGGCAGCCTCTTCCTCTGGGTGACAGCTCCCACCGCACGTGGGCCCTGCTTTCTCAAGCGGTGTCTGCTCACGATTATAGCTTGCCAGAGGATCCTTCTGTTTGTCTAGTTGGTTTTTGTTTTTTTATTTTGAGGGGACGGGGGCACAGGGAACCCTTCTATATCATGACAGAATTGTTAAATTAGATTCCTCCTCCTTCTCCTCATCAAGCTCTCAAAACCAAGTGGCACTAGAAATTAAACTTAAGTACTAGCTTCCCTGCAGAGTCTGCTCAGGAGTGAAGGGGGGAATGAATCATTTAAGAGAGTTGAAGGCAGAATAATGAACTAGAGCAGCTTTAAAGAAAAGACAACACATGGGGTCCAGGCAGTGGTAATTAGTGAGAAGAGTTCTGCTGCTCTTCTTTCATGTGCTGGAGTGATTTATTTAAATTATGTATGCAAAGAGCCATTTCCCCTGGGCTGCAAATGTCCCTTATCTCATTTCTGAAGATCCAAACAGGTAGCGGTTTTGCCTTGAGAAGGATGCTATGCAAGCTCATATTTTCATACATTGAAAATAATTTTTTTCTTTTTCTTCCTTTTTTTCTTCTTTCCTTCCTGTTACCCATAGGTAAGGGGATTTCTTTTCAACACTCATTTTAGATCTTGGCCCTTTATTATAGTGAATCTGAAGATGTAATTTCAACTGTTGACAAGTTACAGCTTCTGTCCTTAATGCTTCTTGGCAATTTCATTTTCCTTTCTCTTTTTGCTGGAAATAGTTTAGCTCACAGTCATTTTCTTTCTGCTGGATTTCTGGACTTTGTTATTGAGTGGGAAGGTATAAGGGCCACTAATCCCATCTCCATTTACTGCTACTATTAAAGCCTCTTTGAGTACAGAAGATGTGCAAATATTACAAAACTTCTGAATGAAAATTTAATAATTTGTCACACTTTAAAAATGTTGCAAGATATTTGAACACTGAATAATGTATACCTGAGCATCCTGTTTTTATCAGATTTTTCAACTTTTGTCTGAAGATCTGTTGCATGCATTGACTAAGAGGTTGAAGATGAAATGTCTGTTTCTGTAAGGGTTGAAATACACTACGATTGTGTGATGTGCTGTAGTGGAGCAATGTAAACTTCTGATTAAAGAGATAATCTACTTAAAATGTTTACTTGGTATTTTAGAAACTGCCACATAGTAGAAGTGCCTGATAGGGCTGCAGGGACTATGCCAGCAGCAAATCTAACTGCTTTCTGAGTAATATTACCTTAGATACATCTCAGATGCTCTGACTTATCAACAGCACATGTTGTCTTTATGAATAAGCTTTGCCATCAGTAAACTCAAGGAGTTTCCTTTAACTTGAGGAGTGAGAAAGTGGGTTGAAAAAATTAATAAACTGCCAAGTGTTCACATATATGGGGTAGTGGACTTCATAACACCTTATGAATTTGAATTTTTTTTTTTTAAGTGTTAGCTCTTGCAGTAATTTTTGGAGGACGACTATCATCAATTATATGCTGCTGAGACCCTTACTCTGTAATCTAGTCTTTTGACTTCTTTAAAATATTACAGAATTAAAATATTTTGAAAAAGAGATAAAAATTCTTACTTTTTCTGCTATGTTTGTCAGCAGTAATGTATTGTTAGGTAAGTTCTCTGTAGATGGCAGCATTGGTGAGGTGTATGCTTACTCCGTTGGATTGAGACTTTGAGAAAATAAGTATTATCACTTCATGATCAAAGCATGAGTCTTTCAGCAAAACAAACTTAACACTCAAAGCAACTAGTGTTCCGTATATAATTATGAAGAATTTTTAAAGCCAGGGAATGTAACTGAATTATAACTATAGGTATTGACTGGGTGACAAAAGACCTCTTCCTAATGCACTATTGAGAAAGTTGAGACCTAGTTGATCGGTTTCAATTCTTTACTCTCAGCCTTGGACCAAATCTGCCTGCCTGTTGTGACTCTAAGTTGAAAACACTTAATTCATTAATTACATGGTTGTCATTAAGATGATGAGAGGATAACGCCCCTGGCCTTGCTTGGTGCCAAGTGGTTAGCTCCAGGGTGTAGACAGTTCCCCTAGGTTAAATTAGCTTGTGAGTAGTCAGTTCTTCTTGTACAATCAGCTGTTATAAACTAGTGACTCTTGAATTCAAGATGACAGGACATGACTATTGGGACAAAATACCCTGAAGATGTATTTGAGCAGTTATGGGGAGCTAAAGTCACAAGACTATAACCACCTGAAGGCCCTGGTGGTGCAAAGGCAGATCTAGCAGCACCGATATACGTGTGGCCATCTAGACCGGGGCAGTTATAGTTGCTTTTTTCTGTTTGTTTGTTTTGTTTGGTGGTGGTGGTGGTGGTGGGGAATTATCCAAGAATATCAGGCAAACACATTTTTCTAAAATCACATTTGAAAAGACTACATTGTTCATAGAGTTTGTCAAAAAGTTTATGAAAGTCATGGTACAGCAACAAATTTAGTTCACTTAAAAATAAATCAGCCGTGATTCTCTTCAGGGCTCCATATCCTCAAGACATCTAGTCTTTTGACTACCTTAAAATATTACAGAATTAAAATATTTTTTGCCCAGTGATTTAAGAAATCTGCATTTAAAGGCTTTTTCAAGGGAGAAGAGAGCCTGTCTCTGGTTTAGAATCTGTCAAGTAGTTGGGCAGATGGACCGACAGGATTTGGCCTGGCCTGCTCTGTGGTGGGAATTTGGCTCTGTGCTTCCAAACCCATGTCCTTTTATTCAGTTACATCCCACCTTTTTTGTTCCTGTCTGTTACACTAGATTGAAAGAATGTTTGTAATAAATTTAATAAAATCAGATGTATTCCAAAACACACAAATTCAGAGAAACCAAATAGAAGATAATTAGGACAGAGGAAGAAGAGTGTGTTAAATATTTTCTAATTCATGTTTTTTATTTCCATTCCACTTACTGTAGTTCCTTTAGGCTAGTGGCTTTCAATCTCTCTCTGTTTGTCTGTCTCTCTCTCTGTTTTCTCCCTCTTTCATAATCTGATTTATAATTAAGAAATGCATTTATGTGGTTATCCAATTGAAGCATAATTATATAGTGTTCCTTGCTATATGTATTCTTGTTTAGGAACCAAATAGATTTAAATAGTGAGGCATACATGTGAGTGTGTGTGTGTATAAAAGTGAAACAAGTTTCATAAAACAATGTTTGTTTTTATTACCAACAATATACTCTAATATTTTGTATTTTATTATGTTTGAGTCTATTCTATTTCACTAAAACAAATATTGACTCAACCCATGGGATTCCACATCCCACTAATGGGCTGTGACTCAATTTGAAAAGTGGTGCTTTAGGCCATCCATCCATGCAGGCCAGATTAAAGCAGTGCTTCAGAAGGCAGAGTCCCTTTTAAAAATATCCTGCAGGCCAGCTGGTAACCTCAGCTCCGTTTGGCCCAGTTTGGTAGGGAAGAGTCCTCCACCTTTCTGCCCAAGTCGTTGCTGGGTTTGGACCCCTTCCTAACTTTTTGGGAAAAACTCTGCCTCCCCACCTTCTGCAGAGTGCGCTGTCATCTGGACTGGCTGCGGGGGCAGGAGGCTGGACGCGGAGCACTTTGCTGTGCAGGGAGCAGCTCAGAGGGCCGAGCAGGGGTCTCTTCTACAGGGTAGTACATGTCACTGGCCCCATGTAATGGCCAGCAAATGCTTTTTGCTGGAAACAGGGAAATGTGCGTTTTCTGAGAGGAGGGTCCCCACCAGTGTCCCTGGCTGGTGAGGAATTGGATCCTTTCTTTGCCCCTTCCTTTTTTTTCTCTTGGGTCCACCCCCTTCCTGAACTGTTCTCCTGGCCAGTGCAATCCATGCCCTTGACCTTTCCCCCACACTGGCCGTTGGGGCCCCGCTGCCTATCCAGGATTCACTGCTGCCTGCTGATTTGCTGCCATACACACTTGGTATCTTAAGCTCTTTTTGGATTATGTTTTTTATCTGACTAGGAATTAAAAATATATCTGTTCATTACCTCTCTTGTTCTCTGTGCATCTGATTCTTTTCTTAAGACACTGACTCAGAAGCAAGGTGGGATTGCAAGAGGGAGGTAGAAGTGGGCTCCACAGGCCCACGCGTGAGCGCTGCCTGCAAGCTCCAGGGAGGCAGAGTCTGTGTGTTCTGCTTGTGCACCCGTCACCTGGAGCAGTACTCAGTACTCACCAGGTGTGCAGCAAAGAGTTTCTTGAGAATGGTCAGTGATAACGCAGTGGGCCAGGCCCACGGGCAGCCTCCTCTCTCTTCTTCCAGATCTTGGTTGTTGGTGATGACATTGGGGTCGTCTCACTTCTGCTGGCCCCAGGGAAAGGGAAATCGGGGACCTGACTGTCTTCTCCCTAAAACTTATGTGAGCATGACCCTAACCTCATCTGCATTGGTTTTCTTTTCTCCACAGGGGATATTGATAACTGCCACCTCTGTGGCTTTTAGGTGTTGAAAATAATACCACTTTTCTGTTGGCAAAGTGCTTTGTGTCTCTGAAATGAAAGGAATTCAGTTCCATCGTCATCATTATCATTTTAGCACAGGTGTGTCAACATTAGGAATGAGATCAAGTTGAATTTAAGGACAGGAAATGCCTCCAACCTTGATCAACCACTAACGTTAACTACATAGTGAATACTAAATGTGGAAATACACTCATTGAAAAGAGTCTTAAAAGTCAAGTGAAGACTTTGAGAGATGGTTGCTTTAAGAACACACTATTTTTCCATGTTTAAATACTGTTACAAGGTTAAAAATAACTCCTAATATGAAAAAAAACAGGTGTTGTCTGCTTCTAAACTGTTCTGGAGAACTTGACTTGAAAAAAAATAAAAGAGAAAGAAAACAGTAACCACAAAAATAGCTTCAAAGAACTTTCTTGTTAACACTTTACCCTCAGAATGTGTGTGTGGAGTATGTGTTTGCAGTAAAATTTAAGAACAAAGTACTGAGTGGTAGTCAAGTGAACTGTTTTAACTAATAGTTATTATTTTTTATTTTAATGATTTTTTTTTTCTGGCTTAAAAAGTAGTTCTCTTTTGACTGCCTTCTGGGAAAGCTAGCATATGTAAGAAAAAGAATATTGAGTTTTTAAAATTTCACAGTCAGACTTATTCTGAAAAATATGGTGTTGAGTCAGTGAACCATACAATTCAGGCCAAAGAATAACTTTACATGAAATCAATAGCAGCTAGAATGAAGGTTTTATTCCAGTTGTTAGCCTTTAGCTTATTTTTCAACTCTTGGTTAATGCAGGATCATCTGAAGATTTCATGACTCCAGTAGTTTAATTAGTAAGTTGGATCTAAATGTTTACAGCACAGTATTAGCCTGGAAAGGGTGTGGACCCTTGGATATAGTCCATTTTTTTTATTCTAATTGGTAATGAAGGTTCGGATGGAAGATTGTCCTCAGTTGTAAATTCTATCAGTGGGAAAGATCCATTAAGGAAAGGAGCAGTGTCTGGAGAGAGGATGATTTATAATGATGTTATGTAAAAGGTGGTGCAAGTAGACATTTCTGTTTTCTCTTAGGGCAGGGATTCTGAACCTCAGCAATGAAGATATCCTGAGCCTGGTAATTCTTTGTGGTGGGAGCTGTCCTGTGCATTGAAGGATAGTTAGAAGCACCCTAGCCTCTACCCACTAGATGCCAGTAGCACCCTTCCAAGGGGTCACCCTTTGTGACAACCCAAAATGTCTCTTGACATTGTCAAATGCTCCCTGGGGGACAAAATGCCACTCCCACACCTCCCTTGAGAACCACTGTCCTAAAAGCTTGAAAACTTGTCTTTTACATGAATTTCTTGATAATAGTGAGCAACATTGGAAAGGGGTGGGTGGTGGATTAAATTTATTTAGCTTTACTGAGTATCTGCTACATCCAAACTTTACTCCCATTCCCATATAATACCATAAAGCTTACTCTAATATGTACATACCACCTGTGCTATAATTTTCTTAATGTTTTTAAGTTGGCTTATTTTTGATAACCTAAATTATTTACAAAGAATATTTATTTTTACTAAATAGAAAACCAGTATTCTTGCCACAAATAGAAGCAAATTTTGCAAATAAATTGCAATATAAACAAAGCATTTTTATTCCATTGTAATAAAAATTTGCCTTCAGAAGGCTCCAATCCTGAAGATTGTCCTTTTGTTGTTTAAAAGGGAGATTATCAAAGATTTAGGATAGTTAAAGGCATGGTGGTACAAATTGAGATTTTCTTCTAGATGTAATCAGAAGCATTGAAAAGAGAATAATGTCCTCATTATTTTATTCTTCTATTAAATTCCATGTCCTCTGTCCCCTAAAGTCCTTTGTGTTACAGCTTTAGCCTTTTGAGTAACCATGACCTGGAGAGTGTGTGTTGGCAGTGCATGGAGGGAGGGGTTGGGGCTACAGTATGACTGGCCATGAATAAAACACCACACTGCAAATGTGTTAGTTTACTGATCTTGAGGCATTATCAATAATGTATCTCCTACAAGAGAAATAAATACACAAATAAAATTAATACAAGATAGAGATAAGAGCTACAACGGTTCTTATGATGGAGTGATAATCCTGACCCGGAGGATCAGAATGTTTTCATGGGAGGGACTGACCTTGAAATATGGCAAGATTTTAGCAGATAGAGCTTTGGCAAAATTAACATCAGGTGAAATGTAAGTCAAGAAAAAGCAAAAACTGGCAGAAACAATGCAGGATTTGCATTTTATTTTGCAAAATTTATAAAGCATGAACACTGTAAGGTTGGAAGGGTAAGCTTATGTCTGAGGGCCTGTAAAAAAATAAAAAAGACTCAGTCTGTATCAATTGAATACCAAGATGTAGAAAAAGAGAAGGTAACCATTATGAGAGCAAAAGGTGGCTACAGAAGTAACTAGCTGGGTCTTGGGCTGACATTTTGGGACTCACAATTTGCCGCAAACCCATAAAGTAGACAAACCATGGAAGTGAGAACTTAAAATGTCTGGTAAAACAGAACAAAACAAACAAAAACTAGCTCTTACAGCGTATGACTAGATAAGCAAGGGGAAGTGTGGGGTTGAGATTAATTATGTATAACAAGTAAAGAGCCTGTAGAGTGTAAATATTTTAGGTCCTATGGGGTTACATGGTTTTTGTGGCAACCACTCAACTCTGCTATGGTTGAATGAAAGCTTCCAAAGAAAATATATAATATTTATAGCTCTAATTGCTTACATTGCAAAAGAAGAAAGATCTCAAATCAGAGACCTATCCTTGAACTAAGGAATCTAGAAAAAGAAAATCAAACTAAATCCAAAGTGAGCTGAGAGAAGAAAATAAAGATTGGAGCACAGATAAATGAAAGAGACTAAAAACAACTGACACACACTGAAACCAAAAGTTGATTCTTTGAAAACATCAATAATTGAAAAATCTTAAGTTAGGCTGATATAGAAAAAGAGAAAGGATGCAAATAACTAGAATCAGAAACAGAAAGGGGGCTATTACTGCTGACTCCACAGAAATAAAAAGTATTATATAAGGATCCTGTGAACATCTGTATGCCAACAAATTAGATAACCTAGATGAAACAGATAAATTCCTAGAAATACAAAACCACCTACATTGATTCAAGAAGATATAGAATTTCTCAACAGATGCATAAAAAGTAAAGAGATAGAATCAGTAATCAAAACCCTCAACAAAGAAAAGCCCAGGGCCAGATGGCTCCATAAGTGAATTTTAGCAAACATTCTGAGAAGACCAAACATGAGTCCTGCTCAAATGCTTCCAAAATTTGAAGAGAAGGGGACACTTCGAAACACATTCTATAAGCAACATCACCTACTTCTAAAGCCAGAAAAATATACAAGAAAAGAAAATTACAGACCAATATCCATCATGAATATAGATGCAAAAATCCTCAACAAAATGCTAGCAATCCAAATCCAACAGCACATTAACAGAATTATACACCATGATCAAGTGGGGTTTATCCCAGGTTTGCAAGGATGGTTCAACATAAGAAAACTAATGTAATGCACTGCATTAATAGAATGAAGGAAAAAAAAGAAAACCTGATTTTTTTCAGTTGAGACAGCAAAGGCATTTGACAAGATCTAGCACCCCTTCTTGATCTAAACACTCAGAAAACTAGGAATAGAAAGAATCTTCCTCACCATGATAAATGGCCTATATAAAAAACCCACCACTAACATCATAGTCACTGTTGAAAGACAGAGATTTCCTTCTAAGATCAAGAACAAAGCAAGTATACCCACTGTCATTCAACATTGTGCTAGAATTTCTAACCAGAGCAATTGGGAAAGACCACATTGGAAAGGAAGAAGTAAAACTTTACCTTTTTGCAGATTACATGATCCTATATATAGAAAATTCTGAAACATCCAGAAAAAGCTATTAGCACTAATGAACAAATTCAGCAAAGTGGTAAGGTTCAAGACCAACTCACAAAAATCAATAGTGTTTTAAAATCCTAGAACAATCTGAAGAGGAAATCAAGAAAAAAAATTCTATTTACAATAGCAACTAAAACAATCAAATATCTAGGAATAAATTTAACCAAGGATGCAAAGGACTTGTATACAGAACACTACAAAGCATTGCTAAAATAAATCAAAGAAGACCTAAATAAATGGGAAGACATTCCGTGTTCAATAAATGGAAGGCTAAATATTATTAAGATGTCAGTTCCACCCACAGTGATTTACAGATTCAATGCAATCAATATTCCCAATATTCCCAATCAATATTCTAATTGCCTTCTTTGCAGAAATGGAAAAGCCAGTCATCAAATTTGTATTGAAGGGTAAGGGACTCAAATAGCCACAGCCATCTTGAAATAGCAAAACAAACTTGGAAGACTCACATTTGCCAATTTTATACCTTATTACAAAGCTACGGTAGTCAACACAGCATGGTACTAGCACAAAGACAGATGTATAGACCAATGGAATCAAACTGAGAGAGTTCAGAAATAAATCCTTGCATCTGTGGCCAAATTGATTTTTGGAAGTGTGTCGGGTCCACTCAATGGGAAAATAATAGTCTCTTCAAGAAATGGTGATCGGAAAACTGGATATCCATCTGCAAAAGAATGAAGATGGACCCTATCTAACATCATACATAAAAATAAACTCAAAATGGATCAAAGACCTAAATATAAGAACCCAAACTCTAAAATTCCTAGAAGAAAACATAGGGTATCATTTTCAAGACCTTGTGTTAGGCAGTGGTTTCTTAGAATTTACACCCAAAACACAAGCCACAAAGGAAAAAAATAGATGGGATTTCATCAAAATTAAAAATTTTTGTGCATCAAAGGACTTCATCATGAAAGCAACCTACAGAATGGGAGAAAATATTAGGAAGCCACATATCCGATAAGGGTTTAATATCCAGAATATATAGAGAAAGCCTACAACTCAACAACAAAAAGACAAACAATCTAATTTTAAAATGGGCAAAAGACTTGAATAGACCTTTCTCCAAACGAGACATACAAATGACCAATAAGCACATGAAAAGATTCTCAGCATCATTAACCATCAGAAAAATGCAAATCAAAGTCACAATGAGATATCATGTCACACCCACTAGAATGGGTACTAATAAAAAGCCCAAGAAAATAACAGGTTTTGGATAGGATGTAAAGAAATAGGAACATTCAATCATTGTTGGTGGAAATGTAAAATGATGCAGACTCTGTGGAAAACAGGCGATTTCTCAGAGTATCAACTATGGAATTACCATATGATCCAACAATCCCACTTCTAGGTATATATCCAAAAGAATTGAAAGGAGGGACTTGAACATATATTTGCACACCGATGTTTTTAGAGGCATTATTTACAGCTGCCAAGATGAAAGCAATCCAAGTGTCCAGTCAACAGATGAATGGATACAATGTGGTATATACATACAATAGAGTATTATTCAGCTGTAAAAAGAAAGTTCTGATACATGTGACAACATGGGTGGACCTTGAAGACATCATCTTGAGTGAAGTAAGCCTGACACAAAAGGATCTCACTGATCTGAAATAATTCAAATAAGGAAATTTATTGAGTCAGAAACTAAAATACAGTTTACCAGGGGCCAGGGTTGGGTTGGGAGTGGGAAGTTAATGCTTAATTGGCAGAGTTTCTGTTTCGGATGATGGAAAGGTTTTGGTAATGAATGGAGATAGTAGCATCACATTATGAATGTAATTAAAGTCACTGAATTAAAGATTTGAATGTGGTTAAAAGGAGAAATTTTAGGTTGTATATGTATTCCTAGAATTAAAATAAAAAAAAAAAAGCTATAGGGCTGTACAACACAGTGAACCCTAATATAAAGTATGGACTATAGTTAATAGTATAACTATAATAATAGTTTTATCAGTTCTAACAAAGGTACTGCACTAATACAAAGTGTTAAAAATAGGGAAAACAAACTGTGTGTGTGTGAGAGGGGACGTATGGGAAGTGTGTATTTTAGGCATGATTTTTTATTTATATCTACAACTTCTCTAATAAAAATTTTAAAAATTATATCAAGGCTTTATTTATTTAAGGAATTACCTCAGATATCCTTTTTACTTTGAAAATGTCAGCCTGATACTAGTTTTTTGGGCTGGCACAAGCTTTAAGTGCATATTTATCCTTTTTCTAGATCTACTGATTGCATGATTGATATTTGCCTAATATAATGTTTTAGGAAATGAAGTAGGTTTACTTGAGGTGTGTTTAGTTTAAATTTTCATACCATCATCAGCTTTCCAGCTTTCACATCCAAAGACTTTACTGGTGACTAATCTGTTTTATACATAACAATTAAATAGGTTTTCAGATGTATCATTCTGTCATTATATGAGGAGTGACAATTAAGTGCTAAAAATATACTAAGTAAGCTACTGATGAAAGATTTTCCTCTAACTAGTAAAGAATATTTTTCCTGTTCATTAATGTACTATGTGCATTTTGAATAGTACTTTTCATATGCCATGCCTGTGTTTTAGGTGCACTAATTTAAATCCTTTCAGTGAGGACCCTGTTTAGATAAGCTATCTTTTGAAAAATATGAATTATTCCTTCTTTTATTTTAGATAGATTTTAGAGCTAAAATGTTCAGCTAAATATTTTTACCATAGCTGAGATCTCCAAAGTGTATGCCCATATATAATGTGTAATATGAGGCATGTGTGAGATAATGAATTGTTGACAGAAAGGATTTGAGCATTTCTTTTTTGTTCATTTTTCTAATTTTTGCTTTTAATTTTTTTTGGATATTTTGGAGAGAAAATTATTTTTTCACTAGTACATATATAGCATTTGTAAATACAAAAATATACATAATTTGAAATCATGTGCTCAAAAACATGGGTGATTGGATGATTATTGGATTAAAGAATGATAGTTAAAAGTAGACATGGAATAAACTACTTTACTGATATTTAAGTAACAAAAGTCTATTTTATGAAAATGATTTTAAAGCAGATATACAGATCAAAACAAAAAAATCACATTGCAAGGTGTGTCTTTGTGCGGAAAGGGGAAGCGGGTACATTATGTTCACTTGTTATGCATTTCAAGACTATCTGATGAGAGTTTTGATAAGAACTTACTGATATTATAACCAAAAAAATCACACAGAAGGAAATGGAAAAAATGAAAGAATAAAGCTTCTATGTAAAACGGAAGGTTGAGTAAATTTTGGTTCAACAAACAAAGATGGGGTGACCATGGGGTTTATAGAGGAAAGGAGGAAAGGGGATCCTTTTCTTTGTTTGCAAAAACTTCAACTTTAACACACCTAACTTCGCAGAATGCATTTGCCTGAAGTGCTTTGTGCACAGTGATTAACGAGTTGTGGGCTTATTGCCAGGATGTTGAGTTTAACCCTGTTAAGTTGCATTTTAACCACTTACTTATTCATTAAGTCATGCTTCCGGTTGATATGTTTGAAAAATTCATCCCCCCCTCTGATTGAAATGCTATGTAAAAAGGTAATCTCCCCCAATGGTCCAGATATGACATGTTCTTATGTGTTTTCTCTGCCAGTTTGCAGTAGCATTCTTTGTTAAAATTGCTTTCTTTTATTTATGCCATGATTGTAGAAGGAACTTGACTAATACTACAAATCAAAACAAAGGAGAGTAAGGGACAGCAAATCTGTAATTATAATGTTCACACATCTATTGTTACCAGCAAGGCAGCATTTGAATGATTTCTCCCACTTTAAAACTCTGTGTTTGCATTTTACTCTTCGTTGCACAGAATTGTGTTAGCCGTGGTCCTCTTTATTCTTGGTACTGTCTTGAAGGGACAATTAATGGGACTACTTTACTTCATTTGGGGCTCTAACAGCTATGCAAAGTTGTTCTTTCGTTGTGACAATTGGTCCAAGTTTAGTTTTTAGCAGGCTGTAACTACATTGCTCCCTATTCATTCCAGTGAATCTTAGATATTTTCTCAAAGCTCCTTATCAGGACAACCGCTAAGAAAATAAGACTACGTTATTAAATGTGCTCAAATACAAAGCATATAATTCAATAAATCAGCCTGGCCTACAGCGTTCAGTCATAATAGGTCTCTAAAGCTTTCTGATTGGAAACATGTTCAGTGGTTCCTGTGGGACTGCGTCCTCCCTCTCCTTCCTTTGCCCTCACTGAGAATATGTAAGCTAATAAAAGCCTTCAATGAGGTACCCGTGAGAATCTCTCCTGAGTGTTACCTGCAGCTAGAACCGAGCTAGAAACAGGGTAAGAAGGGGAGACAGAGCATGTCACAGGTGAAGTAGAAACCTGAGGAAATTATCAGGGTAATCCACAGCAGAACAATGTGTTTCTTTAAAATACTGAGATACTGAGGAAATGAAACGTCACCTTTGAGCGGAGGGCTCTGGGAGCAGCTGGCCCCGGCCAGGCGGGGGCAGCAGAGCGCTGGTCCCGGCTCGAGGTGGCAGGCGGTGGCCGGAGTGGAGCGAGCTCAGGGTGCTGCCACCCAAGGGGAGGGGTGGGCAGGCTGCTTCTCGGGGGAGCCAGAGACCGGGGCATCAAGCAGGCTCTTGTGGACAGTCAAGTCGCTAGGCATGAAGGAGCACTGCTGGGCAAGGGGTGGACCAAGACAAGAACTGAGCAAGAATATGGGGCAGG